>LGTU01000077.1:0-70849 GCA_001314425.1 Phytophthora pluvialis | reverse complement strand
TTGTTTGCTTATCTGCGGCAAAGCCGCCTGTGGTGTAAATGTATGACTCTAACTATCTACCATAGTTAAACCTAGTCAAATGCATATCGAGTGGCTCTGAAGCCATGTACTGAGATCTTGTTAATATAAGAGGTACCAAGTACCCCTTCTGTCAAGGTGACACGTAGTGTGGCTACACTACGTGCGACCTTCGTGTAACCCCGTTACAACGGCGGGGTGCGGTTCATCCCGCCGACATCGAATGCGGTGGAGCGGCTGTTTAGCAAGGCTCGCCATTTGCTGTCACTTCATCGCCACGGTATCCTCCCAATTCGACTGGAGATGATGTTGTTTCTCAAGGTCAACCGCCGTTTCTGGGGAGCTGCAACGGTATCGAAGGTTACAGGCTAATCATAATAACAAAATACAGGTCTTGTGTTGGAATTGTTGAAATAACTGAATACTTTATTTTGTCGTAGTCTACAGCGCCGCGGAATAACTTATTATGGCGATGGCCCGAAATGATATTGCAGAGCCATTTTCGGAGGGCCTGGTGACGACAGCATTTTTCGACGGTGTTGGGAGACCTGCTGTATGGCATATTGCGCGAAGCTGGTGCGGCATATTGGTTTCGTACCCAACCGTCATCGCTGACGGTCGGGTTGCAATAGTTTATGACCTTTACTCAGTATTCTATTAAAATAGAATAGTTCATATTACAATGCATTCGAATATTCAATATATACTATATTTGAAATAACAAATTATATTTTACTACACTTTGTTATAACCCACACAAAATTCAATAATGCGAGCTTCGACTGGTATGTTATAAGCCACAGTTGCCAATTTGCTCCCATCAAACATGCCACGTATACCGCTGGTGCTGGTGCTGGCGCTGGCCTGCGTGGCCTCCGTGGCGGCTGAAGCGTTTGCCGCGCAGGATCTGCAGGCACTGGAGCTCGCCCAGTACAGCCACCTCGGCCACGAGCTCGAGAGCGACGGCGCCGTGGTGCGCTGTCGCTCGTGCGGCGCCCCCGTTGCCTTCAAGAAGTGCGCACTCTCCCTGCTCGACGCTTTGGGGCCGCATTCCGCTGCTTCTGACCCGTTCGTGCTGGCAAACTAGGGACTTCATCGACCTGCACGACACCTCCAAAGCCGTGGGAAGTCGCCACGAGGCCGTGCTTGGCGACGACGCCGAGCTCTTCACCTTCGTGAACCCCAGCCGGGTACGTGGTAGAGCTGCCGCTTGACCTCCCGCTACATGTCCATCAGTTCTGAGGTCTGTGTGTCTTGTTGCAATTTTGTCGCAGGCCGAGTTCGAGCTGGCGGGCTTCAAGAAGGTGCTGGGACTGGAGGGGGAGGTCTTTTCCAAGAAGGCGACGGTCTTCGACGACTACAGCTGGCGAGACATTCGCTGCAGTAGCTGCAAGAGGCACATCGGGTACATGCAGTGGAAACAGCTCATGATTGATGCTAACGCCCAGTGTTTAGCTGACCATTTTGTTGCTGTTTGCCGACGCAGGTGGGCGTTCTACCACGACGAGTTGCAGCAGTGCATCAACACGCAGTTGGTGGAGTCCATCACGGCCAAGAGAGCCAAGGAGAAGCTGCTGGCATCGATGGCCGAGGTGGAACGGAAGGCTGAGATCGTGAGGAAGGAGCTAGAAGGCCACTGCGTCTTTGCGGCTGCTGGATGGTGGACCTACGAAGTGTGCTACAAACAAGAGGTCCGCCAGTTCCACCAAGAACCAGACGGATCCCGTCCGAGTGACTGGAGCATGGGCGTGTACGTACCGGATGCACAGGAGAAAGACACTGCCTATGTCGGCACGGATGTCGTGCAGTACTTTGCTGGTGGCCAACACTGCGACGAAAACGGCGAAACGCGTAGCACCAAAGTGGTGTACACGTGCTGCAAGTCTCGCCCTAAAGAGTTGTCGGTGGAGAAGGTTGACGAGCCTGCGCTGTGCACGTACCTCATCAGTGTGTGCGTTCCGAGCTTATGCGAGACAGAACAGGACGAAGAGCAGGACTCTGCCGAGAACCAGCACATCATCGAGTCGTGCAAGCAAGAATTTGATGCTTCCCACGCAGACGCAAAATTGCCGTCGACTTTTGCCACCTTGCGCTGGTCTACGGTTGTCTCGGAAGATAGCAGCGAGCTCGACTGGGCTCGGCGGATGCAGTTCGCAGACTGAAGATGATTTTGTCGTCGTGTAAAGCTTTGTCTTGACCATGAATGGCATTAACTTTATGCTTGTGAGATCATTAATGTGACTGCAGCCAAGTGCAGATTTCTTGCTTTGGATGAGACAGATAAGAGAAGCTTGCTTTGACTCTGACAGGAGTTCTGTTATAATAGGAAACGCGAGTCTACAAGTGTACTTCTCGCAATGTTGCGCCTGCCGACGTGTGCGCGGGTGGAAAGTAACACTATTTGAAGTGCATACGTCGCCAGAGCTGAGATGGCGTGGTTGCCAACCCAGAGGTCAAACAAGCAGAAGCACTGGAAACACACAAGACACCACGTCAGTTCCAAATTTATGCGAAGAGAAGCGTACTACAAGGACCGCTCGTACTAGCAGATCCAGCAGCATGAGCTCATTCTCGATCCCCAACAGAAGCGAGGCCTTGGTAAATTTGGAATCGGTGTCTGCCAACACCCAAGTTCGGGTAAGCACATTAGCGCTGGAAATGTTACACGAAGCTTTTTTGATGATGGAAAAACGTACCTGGCAGAAAGAGCGACTGCTTGCTGAACGACATATCCGGTGGAGTACCAAGGAAACTCGTGAGGTAAGTGTGCGCACGGTATATCCTCCAGCGAAACCTGTCGTTTTGGTTTTCGACGAATGACTGCAGGAAATCCCGGAGTTGCTCAGCATTGCGTACCATGACTTCAGTTATTGCCATGCCGTTCTGGCGCTTCAAGTCGGTGTGTTTCAACGGAAGTGTTGGGGGTCCTTTCGGGGAAAATGATCGCTGAATGAGCCCTTCACCGTTACCCCCACGTCCGTCCACAGGGCTATCACCTCGCACGGATGAATGCAAATTCCGAAACTTTCGCTTCCATTTTCGAGTGACGAATATCTCAAAGGTTTGGCAAGTGGGGAACGTGGAGTCGAGGTGTCGGCCGGCTGTAAGTCCGGCTTCTTCCTGTTTGAGTTGGCCCACCAACTCTCTCATGCTTCCATCTGCGAATGGATGCGGTGATCGACAATGCAGGTAAAACCCATGGTATGCCTCGTCGAGGAACAAGCAACTCACCTTCGAAACAGTGCACAGATCAATAAATAACTGCTCCCGCGGTTCGTCAACATAGCGCTCGAAGATCACCCATTTCCAGAGCCTTTGACCCACGCAAATAAGAAGCCACCAAATCGAGACGTTGGCAAAACGCAAGTACGGATTCAGTTGATGATCGGCTGCATCCGTGGATGAAGCAGTCGTTGTGAGAGTGACGTATTGCATTTGTGCTCGGGGAACTGGAAGTGAGAGCATTCTCAAGTTGCACCCGTACAAAAGAAAGAGCACGACCAGAAGCGTAAAGCGCAACGAAGTCTTTCGAACTGTCTGCAGCTTGTTCCACTCGTTGACGACCAAGATCATGCGCCATACGCTAATTGGTGCTTGGGTGGGCTTGACCGAATCAATATCCATAATGGTAGCACGAGGTTTCTCCCAATCGATGAAGAAGAGCTGCAGTTGAGCTTGACGATAGACGTGCTGGAACACCGAGACCATCTGACAGAAGAATGACAGAGGAAGCAGCACTCGGAACGGGTAGTACTCATCGACACCTCTTGCAAGGGCATCATAATTCACCTCCGGAAGCATGAGAACGGTGTTTGACTGGAGTCTGAAGACCATGAAAAAGTAACTGCACATCACAAGCATGACGCTGAAAGAGACGGGAGCGAAATTGGATGCGCAGTAACTTATCATCGTCGAGAGCACCTGCCACATCGCATTCTCCACGATTTCGTTACGGATACTTCGTCGATACCAGTTGAATGTCTGGAGGAGAACTCGACATCCTGCAAGGACGCATCCCACGGTGAATAATGCCTTTGCAAATGACCAAAACGCTTCAGTGTCGGACGTATACGTGACGCGAAACTCCATTGCAACGGACCTGGGGCTTTGCGTGTCGATATATGCTATCGTCAGTTCTGGAACATAAATCCAGTGAGGATCGGAGGCTTGCGTCGTGACAGTGAGTGTGATACTTTCGGCATATCGAATGACCTTCGGTAAGGTCTCATCAACAGGGATGCCCGTTTGAACATCGTAAAAGAAGAAGCGGTGGCTTAGAAAATCGTTTGCGATGTCACTGTCCTGGTTGACAAATATTCCACTGCTATCACGATAATTCAAATTCTTCACGGGAACTGGGATGTATCTCCCATCCTCTCCATTACTCTTCGTCTGATCGACCAAGAAGAGTTCATGGAGCATTAAAGTGGAAACTGTCAAACCCTCAAGGTTGCAGGAATACTCTGATAGTGCGCTCACTCCAAATCGCATCCACGAAGGTGAATTAGCCACGCCGATGCTGCTCCCCTGTTGGCAATACGCGAGCTCATTTGCCAGTGATCGAAAGCCGATAAGCGTGCCATTGACATGGTAGCTGGCCAATACAAGTTCAAGGTGATCGACGCTGCCTTCGTTTGATGTGGCATCAGATGACATCTACTGCCAGCAACAACGTAGGTGAAAGCGCTTCTCGTACAAGCCCCCCATACACAGCAACGCACCTTCATTGCGACTGGTGTCTGGACCACGCTGGATGCCACCGACCGATAGCTCAAGAATGGTAACGTCGTAAACCACCCATTGATGCTGTTGACTGTAGACGAACGACCACTGCGCTGGATGAGATCGAACACGGCACAAGAAGGTGCTTCAGAATCAAAATGCTGCAGAACGCAAAGGTTTCCCAGCGCTTGACAGGAGACGACGTCGCGCTCTGTTTGGTAAAAGTAACAGGATGTGGTGGCAGGCAGAAATATGTCGTCGAGCACAGCACTAGCGACAGTGATGACCGAATCCGAGCTGCCCATTTCTTCTTTCAAGAAGGACGAATAGGTGATTTCTTTGGCATTGCTGAGCGTGATCTTGGAGCTGATCAAGTTGATGTGCGTTTTGTGAACGCACTTTTGCACACCCATGAATGCACTCGTGACAAGTTGATAGTCACTTGGGCAGGTGCAAACGTAGTTGTCGCCAGCAACGACCATCGCAGGGTCTGGGCATGCTTCGCAGGTGTTTGTTACACTGTTGGCGACTGTGTTGCCGGTACAGACGACACACTCCTTTGCGTCGAGAAAGCTGCCGCTCTACACGACACCAAGCGTGATCAACTCGCTGTATCACATCGTTGCAAGCATTTCTGATTTCGCACCTTGTTTTTTTCTTGGAGGATGGAATTGGCGTCACATTTGCACTCGCGAATCGAGTCTTGGATGCCGAGTGTCGAATTGCCGCACGGCATGCATCGAGAAGAACCTCGAGACGGAACTTGGTCTGATGGACACGCAGTACAAACCTCAAGACTGCAAGGCACAGGCCATATCAATTCGCACGTGGATTCCTGTCGTGCCTTCCAGATAGCATCTTGGCTACAGACAACGGATGCGTGAGCAAAACGAAGATACAGTGGCTGTAGTAGTTCACTTACTTGCAAGTGCAGGTTGTTGCCAAAGCAGGTATCCGCGAGCTGCTGTAGTCTGGAACCTGTACACAGGTACGGCAAAAACCTCAGGCTTACAAAGGAAGCAGCAGATACACGGGGTACAAATCAACTGTATCCTTACCAGCCAAGTATTGGAAAGTGTGGACGCTCCGTTCGCAATGACGCATTGACTACACCCGAGAGCTAATTCATCGTAAAACTCGGTGGGGGCATTGCACGTGCTGTTGGACGGAAGTATGGACCTGTTGCTCTCAAGAGACGGGAAGAGTTGCGCTGGCAAAAGCACTTGCGCGTCGACTAATACGTAATGGAAGACAAGCCACGGAGACCACAGAAATCCCAGTACACCGAGCGGATATCTCATGACTAGGGCGGTCGTCTACTACAGCTCGGGACGGGGGCTTTCCAAGGAAGTGACTCTTCACATTTGGAGTAACCTTGGAATTGGCTAAGAGGACTCAGAGCGCACATTGTTGGGCTCGTACGTAAATCTTCACAACCGCATACAAGTATCTTCATTCTCGATCAAGGTAAAGCTTTAGCTTTGCTTGAAGCTAGACGGTGCTGCACCATTTGGAAAAAGCTGATTCCAATACATTATCCCGTGAAACGGATCATGGTACGTAGCAGCTCTGTTCATTTGGGTGAAGGATAGTCCGTCCTGGTGGTTTCGACTTGCAAAAATACACAGCTTGGCAGAAGGAACCTCCATCGTCCCGTGTCCTAAGTGAATGGTGAGCGTAAGTCTTGGCTTTAGCCTGGTTGCCAGTCGTTATTTCTCGGAGTCTGCGTGGCAGCGGCGCGCTTGCAGCTTTGACACAGGTCACGAAATCTACTGGAGCGTCAAAAGCGAGAATGGGGAACCTTAACTCCAGTGAAGGCGTGCAGTTGCGCTTCTTAGACGGATGCCCTGAGGTACGCACCCCGCGATGGATTGACAACATAAAGATTGGAGAATGACATTATTTTCATTTATTCAGATCCCGCCAGCCCCAGCAGAGGACCAAGTTCAGCTCCGATTCAATGAGCTCTTGCTCTTTGCTTGCACTGATCCGGAGCTCCGAGACGAGTTAAATGTGGCAGAATCAATCGAGACAAAGTGGGCGTACGCCTTTCTGTAAGTGCTGCAGGCCATCACAAACAGGACAACGAAATAGTCACGAGAAAGCTAACGTTTTGAATCCTTTGCGCCTACAGGAGTAAACTCCCCCATGGCAGTGTGGCGGAGGAGTGGCTGGATCCGCGTGAGTGTGTGGAGCTCGTACAACGATTCCGTAACGACGCAAGATGTGCGCGTGATCTGTTCCTGGCAATTCGGATCAATATTATGCTCAGACCTAGGTAAACTCAGCAATTATTCCAGACTTTTCCATTTCCTGGGAAGATGTCTAACTGATACTTTTTGTTTTTATGAACAGTTCGTGGGTCGAGAAGTTTGTGGCGGAAAATGGAATCGAAGAATTGATAGCTCCTTTGCAAGTCTCTGGTGGTACTTCAGTCCAGACGTGCAACGAAGTCCTCAGCACACTTTTCGTACTGGCTAACAGCAGTATTGGCATTTCGGCTCTACTGAAGATTCCTGAGTGCTGTTCTTCGCTGTATTCGATCTTCGATTCCTCTTCTTCGAACGAGATTAAGGCACGCTCCCTAAAGTTATTGGGGGTGCTTTGCCGCGAGAGTACGATGGCCCATGACGCGGTTTTGAGCGCGTTCTCGTCCAAAAGCCCGGAAGACCAGTCGCTCCAATCATTGATCACAAAGCTTGAACAGAACCAGTCTGACATTGCACTCCAGCTTGCTGCTGTGAAGTTTGTTAACGCCTTGTTGGAAGCCACTCGTGACAGAAAGCAGCGAGTCTCAATTTGCGAAGATCTCAAGACAAATGGGTTTCTTTCTCTACTCGAACCGTTCAAAAATCGAGATGATGATGATGGAAAGCCCGTGTCCTCCTCGCTCTCGGCGTCGATGAATGCCCAAGTCGACATGTTTTTCGCTAATTATGGCGAAGCAACAAAGGCCGACAAACTTGGAGCCTTGCGGCTTGCACTGGGCGATGCATTGAGTACCAACTTAAACGGTTTGACTCGATCTAGTCAGATTAGTGTGGCGAGTGATCCTACGGCAGGCAACCAAGGCGAAAATGACGAGGCTGGCGAATCGACAAATCCCGAACAAGAGCAATCTGGTGCAAGTGACACGAGCCTTTCGGCTCCTGTCAATATGACCAGCACTGACCTTGTGACCACAGAACCGAAGCCGAAAGAAACCGAAGGACCTGTGAAGGGCAAGCAAGCCAATGCCATGGCGAGTTCAACACCGGAAAATTCTCCGCTCGATAATATCTTCGACCAGCTTCAGCAGAGTTCGAGGAATCTGGACCCAGAAACCAGCGACAAGCTAACGAGCCTGCTTCAAAAGCTGGCGTTGACGCTGTCCGACGAATCTGGTGCTAGCAAAGCTGTGGATCGCCTGGATAACAGCTTTTCCTCGACAAGCTCGAATAATTTGCAAACGGAACCTGAAGCGAACCTGAAAGAACCAGCGGCCGTAGTGAAGCCTGGTCAAGAGCCCGATTTGCTCACGCGCGTCGGTATGGCTTTGTTCCCGAGCTTGGGTGAACCGCAAGCATCCGTGACAAAGCCACCGATGTCTGGACGCCCAACATTGTTTTCAGGTTTCGGGGAATTCTCCTTGCCGTCGTTGTCAGCCACAACTCCGTCAAACAGCTCTGTCTCGAGGCCGTCGTTTACCAGTTTTATTGGAGCTGACAGCGCGGCGAGCCCATGGAAACGATCCACGGATTCACCGGCAGGAAAAGGTCTCAAGTTATCGTTGCCATTTTTCCAAAGCTCAAGAAAGGGCCCGGGACTCGGAGTGACACCAGCCTGCACACCGATTGCCACTGCCAGTGTTCGGAAAGATGCAAAGCGGCCTGTGTTCCCGTCGTTTCCGTCCCCACCTCGCAAGGAGATGCCTACAGTGACAACTCCAGCGCCTCCGTCCACAACAGCAACAGTTCCTCCTCCTGCTCTGACCTTACCTTCGATCGACATCACCCCAGCGATTCTGCCTTTGGAGGTGGTCAAGCCATTGGTGATCGAACCGAATCCTGGTAACACTTCCAACGCATTTGAACCCCCGGCCACAGGAATTGTTGACATTTCCAAGTTTCGCAAGCTCCTGTCAATGGGGGCACCTCGCGAAGCTGTGCGTGCTAAAATGCAACAAGCTGGAGTGAACCCAGACTTGCTCGACGAGCAGCAGGGCTTCACCCCGAAGGCATCTCCAAAGCCGGCACCATCGGTAGAGAAACCGATACCTGAGGTGGACAGGGTCCCCAAGTTTCGTAGACTGCTGTCAATGGGTGCACCAGTCGAGGTTGTGGAGGCGAGAATGCGCGAGGAGGGCGTAGATCCTAACTTACTGTACCAGAAGGTGAATTTGGCGGAATTCAAAGTTCCCACACCGGTACCCCCACCACAACCGGAGACATCATCCGGCCCAGACATTTCCAAATTCAAGAAACTGCTCTCAATGGGGGCCCCTCTCGCTGCAGTGAAAGCAAAAATGACGCAAGCCGGAGTGGACCCAGCATTACTTGATGGTCCGAGCACTACGGCGCCGCTGGTCGGTCCAGCTCCTTCTGTTCCTCCAGCAACAACGAAAGTCAAAGATGATCCGCAGTACGCAAAGTTTTTCAAGCTGCTGTCCATGGGGGCTCCTGCTGAATCCGTCAGGGCGAAAATGCGGATGGCAGGACTGCAGCCTGAACTTTTGGATACCCCAGACGCCGCATCGCAGCCTCAAGTGAAAGTGAAGGAGGATCCTGCGTATGCCAAGTTCTTCAAACTACTTTCAATGGGGGCCCCGGCCGAGTCGGTGAAAGCTAAAATGCGCATGGCAGGTCTCAATCCCGACTTGTTGGACACTCCCGATGCCGCGATTCCCACTGCCAACGCCCCTGCTGCAGCAGCGCCTAAAACGGCTGTGAAGGTGAAAGATGATCCTGCGTACGCCAAGTTTTTCAAGCTTCTCTCTATGGGTGCACCTGCCGAGTCCGTCAAGGTAAAAATGAAAATGGCGGGGTTGAAATCAGAGCTTCTTGACACCCCCGACGCTGACATGCCCAACGAAGACAGCCAAGCTTGTGTACAACCCCAAGTCAAGGTAAAGGATGACCCAGCATATGCGAAATTCTTCAAGTTGCTCGAAATGGGGGCACCGGCTGAAAGCGTCAAGGCCAAGATGAGGATGGCAGGTCTACAGGGAGATCTCCTGGATACGCCTGACGCATTCGTACCCAATGCTGCTGCTCCTTCTATCCAAACAGCGCCGTCGGCTCCTTCGACAACTGCAGCACGTCGAGCCCATCTATCAATTGCGATCAAGCCTGTCGTCAAGGCGAAGACTCGTTCGTTCTATTGGCAGCATCTGAAAGCTGAAGCGATCAAGGGAACGATTTGGGAGGAGCTCGAGAAGGAACAAAGCAATGAGAGCAACCAAGACTTTCTCACTCTGACTGAAAGCGAGTTGGAGCTACTGGAGACTGAGTTTCCCCCACCTGCTGCCTGTGGCCCAGGCACCGGAACTCGGCGTGGAGGGAGTATGAGTGGAATCAGTTCACCAGGGGGTCCCGCTTCTCCTCTGGCCTCCCCCCGAGTTGTATTCCTGATTGACCGTGCACGATCAAACAACATTTCAATTATTGTGAAGCAGTTCCGGATGAGCAACGCAGCTTTGCGAATGGCCATCATGAAAATGGACTCAGAAGTGCTTACTCTCGATCGTGTCCAGGGATTGATAAAAATCCTGCCGACCGAGGAGGAAATTGCAGCGATCTCGGGATTTAGTGGCGACCCCACGACTCTCAACGGAGCAGAACTTGTGTTGAAAGAGCTCATTACCGTTCCGCGATTGAAGCAACGACTATCAGCATTGGAGACGAAGCACCAGTTCCCTGCCTTAGTGCGCGATCTCCAGACCAAAATTAACAAGATTCGGGTTACGAGCAACGAGATCGCACAGAGCTCCGAACTCAAGACATTTTTGCTGGTGATCCTCCAAGTTGGCAACAAGATGAACCACGGCACCCCTCGAGCCGGAGCGAAAGGCTTCCGTCTAAATGACCTTACGAAGCTGGTGCAGCTCAAGTCCACGGATAAATCGGTCACCCTCCTTCACTATGTCGCCCGTATGGTACGGATGAAGAAGGGCAACGTGGTTCGATTGAGCGATTCGTTGGCCTCGCTGTACGATGTCCAAAGTATTCCAATCCCGGAGCTTCAGGGTGACATGAACCGGATCAACGACATAACTGAGGGTATCAACGTCGAATTGGCTGCTCAGCGCCTGAAAAACCGGATTGAGGAGAAGGAAGAAAACGATTTGTTCGTCGAGTCTATGACTGTTTTCGTGGATGAGGCCACCAAGGAGGTTACCAGCCTGAAGAAGGACCTGGACGTGACGTTGCGGTTGATGAGAGATGTCATGCTGCGCTTTGACAAGAACGCGGATGAGGAGGAAGCTCCTGCACCTGACGCCCCGCTCACTCCAGCAATGTTAACGGGGGCTGGAGAATTCTTCAGCATCGTTTATGAGTTCACCATGTCGCTCATGAAAGCAGATCGCGAGAACGAACTGAAGAGGATTCGCGACGAGAAGCGACTGAAGCAGCAGGAACTCAAGAACGCAACACCCAGGAGAAGCGCCGTGCTGACCAAATCGAACGCGAAAGCGGCAGGACCAGAAACGCAGGAGGCTCCTCGACGGAAGAGCCTGATCGCTGTACCAAGCAGCGCACCATCCAAGTGTGAAAGTGTCAGCTCAGCTTCCAACAACGCAGTTACTGCGGCTGTTGATGACGCTGCCAAGTCTAGAGTGGAGTCAGTATCTTCTACACCTCCGACGGCCGACAACCCCACCAAGACCCCAGAGACTGATGCTGACAAGAGCAAATTAACGACTCCACTTTCCTCACGACTGCTAAAACCAAACGAGGTCCACCCAGTTGCGAGCACAATTGAAGAAGCTCAACCTGAGAAAGCGAACGTGGACGCAACTTTGGAGGAGAAGGCTGTACCGAAGCCAACAGGCATCCCCAAGACGGCTCTCAAGATTCCTGATAAGATTATCAAGGCCTCAGCTCTACCCATTGTCCCGTCGTCACCTTTGAAAAAGGTCGTAGGAGTGTTTCCGACTGCCATTCCGAGTCCGATGAAGCTGAACCGCACGAATTCTTCAGCTTCGTCGACTGAGAAGGGCACAAGCCCGGCAGTTCCTTTTGACGCCGCCTCTCTCAACGAAATCAAGTCGCAGCTGAAGACGAAGCATGCGACCAACAACGAGCCACAAGTGCTTCGGGTCTTGAAACCCGAAGTTGAGGCCGACGGTGATGATCACGATAACAACAACAGCGAGCCTTCATCACCAGAGAAGGCACTATCAGAGGCAGAGCCTTCGACTCGTGTAGCCGTCCAGTCCGATGCTTAAACCTTTTTTACGAGAAATACTAAACTAAACTGAAACTGCAGCTCGGAGCTTGCTCTGTAGCTGCGAAGAGGCACCTTTTACTCGAGCCGCAGTCGAATGCCTGTTCCAAACAAATGCGTGGGATTTATTGTTCTATGCGTGTGGAACCTCTACGCTGTGACTGCATCGGAGTTTTACACGTGCTCATTGACGGATGAATTGTAAGTGAGAGTGCGTCTTGCCCTTCGAAGAACCAAAGCGGCACAGCTAACGTGATCTGGTACAGTCTAGCAACGATCTTCATGAAGGACTTTGCTCGACGTGAAAATATTGCAACGACCGACACCAGCCGTCCAGGACGCAGACTCGCAACCGACGCTCTCAGCTTGTTCAGAGCCGTCGAAACGAAAGGGCTAAGGGGATTTCTGGAGGGAGGCGTCTTCAGTTTATCCACGCCGCTCACATGTGCTGGGCTGTGTGATGTGGACCCGTTGTGTCTATCGTTTGACTTTGAAACAGTCTCCCGGGACTGCTACATCTCTCATACAGATCGCTATGCACATCCAGAGGCATTCCTCGACTTCCCTACTGGAGTCTACTACGAATGGCAGGGAGTTGTGGACGCTCCTGAGATCGAACCAGGCGGTGGATTATTCAGCACGCAAGTGGTGGTTCGACTGCTTACCGCCAAGCTGGGTGCTGCAATTCACTATCGTATTGTTTCTTCAGCAGAACTTGAGTCTGCAGATCTCACTGCTGTTGGTTTATTTGGGTCCGACCAGAACGTCAGCGTTGTTGCAAGCGGAGACGTCATCACACTTCCTACGTACTCGTGCAAGGTTTTTGCTATTGCCGTGAAAAAAGGAATGGGTGACAGTACGCTCGTGGTGTCCGACGAGTTTCAGATCTATCGTACGTTTCTTTCGTTTGACTGCTGGTAACGTGAACTCATTCTGACGCTACATGCTTGTTGTGAAGCATCCAAGTATGTCTATCTGGTGCCATACTTTAACGGCGATTTCCACGGTCGTGTGACACGGATTGAGCTCGACCTCAAGGGCAAGAAGCGCCCTCGTCCAGCTCGATTCCTCGAGTTTAGCGACTACGAGACACCGAACGGCATTGGACCGTACGACAACCAAGTTGATGTGATTGATATGGCGACTCTGGATTCAGCTTTCAAAGGCTTTAACAGTGGATTTACCGCTTTTTCAATGGCACGTTTTGTGAACGAAACCTACCTGGTGCCAGCTGCAGATGACCCAAACTACAAAGCCACTGCATGGAAAGTTGTTTTGAAGGCTCAGTACAATGCTTCAGCGACACATTCCGGATTTGGAACCCCTGCTGAGATAGAACAAGCCATCGAATATTTGTACTTGGTACCATTTTACAACGGAACTGTCTACGCGTCCAAGGTACTTCGAGTCATGGCTCTCACCTTTTCGTCCTCTGCACCAATCGTTGAGACACTAGATTTAGACAGCGTGGACAAAACCCTGAAAGGATTCGGAGCAGCTTTCACGTACGGTTCGTACGGATATTTGGTTCCTCGCGAGAACGAGAGCGGGCTCTTCGGGAAGTTGGTGCGTTTCCGAGTCGACAAGTTTGAAACTACAAGCGTAGAAGTGTTAGACTTGGCGGCCGTCAACTCACGTTACGTGGGCTTTAGCAGCGTGATCACCTGTACGTTCTCCTAACCTTCGCGCTCGCAAAATGTGTCATTTAACTAACGGTGATAGTTGTGGCAGATGGAAAATATGCTTATTTGGTCCCTTTTCGAAGGCCACTAATGGGCGATGAATTAACCATGAACCTGCGCGAGTTCCCCGTTTCCAACTCCGGGCTGGTTGTTTGTGTCGACCTGAGCACGTTCCGCGTCTCAGGGAGTCTTGACCTTGCAAGTATCCATCCAGATCTATGTGGATTTAGCGGAGCCGTCACAGGTACACAGCTTCACTCCTCTTGGAGTTGTGCGATAACACATTCTTAAAGTATCTAACACTTCTCTAAACACAATTCTTTTGTAGTCACGCATTTTGCCTACTTCGTTCCCTACATGAGGGAGAAACAACCCGACTCAGAGGAGTTGAACCCGTATTCTGGTTTGGTGGCCCGTGTCGACCTGCGCGATTTCACATCCGTGCAGTATCTTGATTTGACTGCTGTTAATAGCGGTCTGCGTGGGTTCATGAGGGGGTTTGCCTATCGCCAATACGTCTTTATGGTACCTCATCGCTCGAAGTTTTTAAAGCACAAGGGCCCGACACAGTCGGGGAAAGTAGCACGAATTGATACCAACAACTTCTCTCCGAGTGGGGTATCCTTTCTAGACTTGACAACTGCGCTACGAAGTCAGGTCCCTGACTTCGCTGACAGTGATCTACGAGGATTCAAAGGGGGTGTTGTCTCGGGAAAGTATGGTTTCTTCGTACCCTATTTCAATGGAGTGACATTTTCTGGCAAGGTTTGCAGAATCAACTTAGACAAGTTTGACGAAGTGCAAACACTGGATTTGACGCAACTCGACAGCAAACTCGGTGGGTTTGCGGATGGGATTCTGTCAAAGGTACAAGAACCTCTCGAGGCAAACCTCTTCGATGAGTTCCAGATTCGCTTAGGAACGACTGATCCCTACGAATACACATACTAATCAATGAGCTTAATGCAAACTTAGCCTCAATTTCTTAGTATCCAAATACACGGACATTAAGCGATTCCTTCTGTTTGCCTGCGTTGTCCCCATCCTCACTTGTAACTCGCAGCACGTATCTCCCCCCGCCTTGCTTTAGGTCGCGATTCCAAACACCGTGATAACTGTTGCCATTACTATAGGTCATAATACCAGTTCCGTGGCGCCTACCTTGATGAAATGTGCCTTCAAACACCTTTCCTGAAGCGTAGATAATTTTTCCATGGCCCTCACGAACATTCATGGCCCATGCGCCTTCATAAGTGTCACCCGTCGAAGCACTAAAGAAGCTGCCAAAACCGTGCTGCATCTCGTCGACAAACTGGCCACTGTACACATCACCACTGGGCCAGGTGAAAGTTCCTGTTCCTTCGCGCTTGCCACATTCCCAGTCACCATCGTACACGGTACCGTTGGCGTAGTGATACTTGCCTCTGCCGTGGCGTCGCTCGTCATCCAACATTCCTTCGTAGATCTCTTGTTGAGGAGTATTAGGATTCCAAGTAAATAATCCATACCCGTGGCGTCGATCAGCGCGCCACTCACCGTCGTAAACATCTCCATTTCGGTAAGTAAATTTTCCATTGCCGTATTTCTTGTTATCTTGCCATTGACCTTCGTAGGTATGGCCAGTAGCATATACGATTTTGCCGAAGCCTCGAATCACGCCATGCTCAAAGTGACCTTCCAAGACACTTCCATCTCTCCACCGGTAGATGCCTTCACCGTGTTTTTCAGCATTCACGAAGTCACCTTTATATACGTTTCCATTCGAGTACTTCACTGTACCTCGACCTTGGACGTGATCGTTGATGAAGGTCCCGGTGTAGCTACTTCCTCCCACAAAGGTGTATGTGCCATTGCCATGACGTTTGTTGGCAACCCAATCGCCAATGTACAAGTTGCCACTATTGCAAAATCGATAAATACCCTTCGTCTTGCCTGATCCTTCGGCCACCCCGTGAACGAAGTGTCCATCAAACATATCGCCATTATCGAAAAACAGTTTGCCTTTACCGTGCTGCTTTCCATTTGAGAATTCCCCGACGTGTTTGATCCCTTCACTAGAAACGTAGATACCATTTCCGCTCCACCTTCCACGCCACCAACCGCCGGAATAGACTGCACCATTCGGGTAAAAACAAACACCGCTACCATGGCGAAAATCCTTGTCCCAGTGACCTTTGTAGACTTCGCCGTCCGCTGTGCTAACTGTTCCCACTCCACAAGCGCGACCGTCGACAGTGTTGCCGATATATCGATCTCCAGTGACCTTTCTGAACTTGCCGAATCCGTTCGGTCGATTATCTTGGAATTGTCCTTCGTACCGATCCCCATTTGCAGCGAAGAAGACCCCTGTGCCATTAAACTTTCCGCTTTCAAAATGGCCGACGTAGCGTTCACCACTCGAAAACGTCAAGATCCCCACGCCGTGTTTTGTTCCATCGACCCAGTCGCCTACATACTCATAACCGTCGGCACCTTGATAAATCCCTTTACCGTGCCGCTGATTATTTTTCCATTGACCAACATAGCGCCCGCCGTTAGCGTAGATTAATTCTCCTAGGCCGTCAAAACTCTTATTTTCTGCGTTAAAGTCACCAACATAGAGACTTCCAAACCGAAGTAGCGCTTTGGCGAACAAATGGTTTTGTTTTGCTTTGCGATGCCAAGAAGAAAGCCATTCAATATCCATCACGGACGGGTCGATATCCTTAAGATGAGCAAGTGCGACGACATCCGGGTCTTCACTAGTTGTAGCAGATGCAGACGTACTTGGCATCGATGATGAAGTTGATTCATTTAATCTTCCAAATCCAAGCGCACGCTTTTTCTTTGGAGATTGACTGTGTGAGTTCTCATGCTGTCCAGCCAACGTCGCCCAGTACTGCATGCGATGCTGGTACGCTTCCTCCTTTTGCCGATGCAACTCATCCTGCGCCTCTTTTGCTTGCTGCATTATCTGCAGCTGGGTCTCACCCGGACCAAGGATCTCCCCCGTTACCGGGTCATGACTGCAGATACTCCTGCACATTGGGCAGGTCGGGAATGTCGAGGTGCAAACTTTCACCATGCACACAGGGCAGTACCAAATGTGCATCGTCCTGTAGTGTTCGTGGATCTCGTGGACAGTTTTTGCGACAAAGCTACACTCAGGCCACTTGCACAAAAGAAATTCCTGGTATGACTCCGGTGGGAGCCATTGCGAGTCATGCGTAAAGATGTGGAAGTAAAAGTACTCGTTCGTATGCGGATCCAGCAGCTCCTGCCAGTTCTTGATCGTCCTTACCACAGTGGATCTCTCGAGGAGCAATTTTAACGCGATAGGGCTGTGAAGCACTTGCCTTAGTTTTCGCTTCTCCTCTGCAGCACGTCGGCGACCGAGAAAACCGCGAATGATCCGTCCTATTGCAATCGCAGCCGTGTGCCGCCGACGCTTGCGAGCAGCAATACAACGACCTTTCCATCCACGATATCGACACTGCAACGATGTCGCCACGAAGTATTTCATGTTGCGCTCGATCTCCTCTCTCAGTGTATTGTCACGGCACAAACGCACTTGGCAAGCTGCGAAGGCTTCCAACCTTTTCTCGTAGATTCGACGGTAGAGTTGCTGCTTCCGGTACTGCTCAATTGGATCCGACATTGCGCTGTCCGCGTGCACCACCTGGTAAAGCAACACAACATTCAAAAAAGAAAAACAGCACAGGGTCTATTTTCGAGTTCTTGAGGGTGATAACGAACCAAGACAGCTATGCGCTGCCTCGTTTCACTCTACAATCACGCCGTCTTCTTGGTCTCGACGTATTCTGCAGGCTGCTTCTTTGCTGCACTCGGGAGAATGGTTTTCTTGATGAAGAACCACACCAACCAAAGCAGAATGAAGGCATTCACCGGAATCAGCAGCAGGAAAGCTCCTACCATGCCCACGAACAGACCTTCCCACATAAGTCGCTGCCAGCGCGGGATGGGGCGTGGAGCTTGGCACTCGATGGCATCTTGCTCGGGGGAGTTCGAGTGGAAGGGTGTCGACTCGAACTCGTACTGGAGTTTCACCTTATCATCTGCACCGCGTGTTTTCACCATCGCAACCGGGTGAGGCCTGCTTTCCCAATCGAAATCAATCGAGCCCCAGTTGAGGTGGCCATAGAATGATTTCTGCGTCGGACGGAACTCCAATGGTAGGACCAGGTTCGCGTAAGTGAACACTAAAGCCATGATGTGCTTCATTGATGGCACGTGGAATTCCATCCAGCTGTGAGTCATGCCGCTGCTGGTGATCTCAGTGATCGTGTTCGTGCCATTGGAACACACGACTTGGTTGATCTCAGAGAAATGCACATCGCCACTACAAACGCAGCAAATGAGTGAGGCTCCAGTTAGACACGCAGTGAGTGCCACACGCAAGCTTTCACTTCAAACCTGAGAAGAATAACGCCCTTTGCGTTTGAGGTCAGAATGAGCTTTAGCAGGCGCTCGCGCTCGCTCGGGAAACGCCCCCAGCACTCGGCAACAGGGTAGCGGTCACCAGGAAGAATTTGAACTCCTGACACGATAACGTTGAAGGCTGCAGTCGACGTCGTGAGTTCGTTTTCAAGCCACTTCCATTGGATCTCTCCAAGGAAGTCGCCATTTTCTGTGGCGTAGTTGTCGCGGTTGTATCTACGACATGCAGTCACGAACGACTCCATCAGAACTCGGTTCACCCTCAGCAGTTGTCCGTATCGCAAAATGCAGCAGTACCGGTTGTCAATAAGGATAAACTTGACGGTCTGTTCTCCCGACCCGATCGTGTACGACGTGTAAATTCCCTACCAATGTCCACCACAATATCGGGGGTTCATTCGATCCGGCAACCCACAAACACACACACAAAAACTTCATCTCGCACCTCTTGCTTACGACGAGGCGAGTCCTTCGGTTCACCGATGAAGTCCAGGAAGACCTGCTGGCTCTGCTCGCGGTACGAGTAGAATTTTCCGCCGTCGTTGATACCGTAGTCATGGTCGTCCCAGATGCCGATGATCGGCGTGCGGTTGACGAAAGCCGCGTAGTCTTCATTGGCCATCAGCTTGCTACAACCAGAAAGCAGCGACAGCAGCAACAGCAACGACGGATTAGTGTACCACCAGAACCCCCACCTCAAGGCCAACCCACGGACAAACTCACTTGTATCGTCGGATGAGCTCCTCCGGCGGGGCCTCCACGAACATCTTGCGTGGCGGGATGGGCAGCGGGCGCGGCTCGCCCAGTTCCTTCACGTCGGCGTAGATCTGCACGAATGATACACGAAAGCCGCCATCAGATCCTCGATCCAGG
Organism: Phytophthora pluvialis; assembly: GCA_001314425.1. NCBI lineage: Eukaryota > Oomycota > Peronosporomycetes > Peronosporales > Peronosporaceae > Phytophthora > Phytophthora pluvialis. The sequence goes on along the minus strand of LGTU01000077.1, from coordinate 51,692 downwards.
ACCCCCTTTAAGCGGTTGGTGCGCTGCTCACGTTGTCACCCATCCAGACCCAGAGCTCCGGCTCGTGCGCTGCGATGTTGGGCCACATGGGCTGCGGGAAGCTCTGGTCGTTGCACGAGCCGAAGGCCACGCGCTGCAGCGGCTGCTTGAGGTCTTGAACGCGAGGCGACTCTAGCACCGTCAGCTCGGCGCCCAAGCACAGCGACGGAGCGGCGGCAATGGCGGCAACGATGGCCACGCCCGCGGCCTTTCCTATTAGCATGCTTCTGAGTGTGTAGATGGAGAGAGAATGGGGAATGACGCAAAGACGCCGCCCAACGCCAAAACGAAGCGAAGAATGCCGATCAATGCAAACGTACGCACGAACTTCCCCGGGTATACCGATATGGCTACAGTTGAGACATACACGGCATGTTGTCAAGTTGACGCGTCAAGTTTTAACCAGCACAACACGACTTCATCATTGTTTATCTGCTACTAATTGGAGAGCAATGCAGCGCTTCCTCGGCTTGGAATCATTGCAGTCCAGCTCGCAGCGTCAAAACGACACCCAGACTCAGCAAAAGACGAGTACACGCCCACAGCTTCACGACAGCACCTGCAGCACCTTCTCCAGTAGCGCCTGAGCCACGGTATCCTCTCCACTCAGCTTCTCCTTCTCTTCGTTGGTCAAGCGGCACTCGAGACGGAACTCGTCCTGACGCTGGTCCAAATAGTAGATCGAGAAGCGGAGCTCGTTCGCCTCCACGTGCACTTTCGACTTGGCATCAAACGACTTGATGCTCATTCCAGTCGGGGCAGTTTGGCTCAGCGCGACCTTCGTGCGGAAGAAGTCGCCATCGTCCGGGATCGAGATGTCAAGGTGACGCTGGATATCAGCCGCGATGTTATCGGGGGTCTTCTCGCGGGTAACGGCGCGAAGGCGAAAGGAAGTGTCGTTGTCCAGAATGACGTCGTAGGTGCCGCGCACGAGGCATCTGATGTAGGCCTTGTGCAACTCCCATTGACCATCCACGAGAAGGTACTTCAGATCGTACGACTTACCTTCATGGCCAGCAAGATGAACCGACAACAACTTTCGAGGCTGCATTCCCTTCTCCATCCACTCCTCGAGATTGTCCACCAAGGCTACAATCGACGGCGACGAACGTCCGCAAACATTGGACCAGCGCGTCGTGAAGTCGTCGAAGTTGCGGAGCTTCTGCAACTCCGGCCAGGCGATGGTCGGGCTCTCGCAGCGAATGGACTTGAGCTTGAAGCACAGCTTCCCAAACGCGATCTTGATTTTGGGCCGCGGCTTCGACGGGTTCTCCAGGAGATAGCCCATGACGTTGGTCGCATCATCTTCGCGGAACTCCTTAATCCACGAGTCGTTCTGGCTTGCAGTCTCCACAGCTCGGCCAGACTGCTGAAGGCGAAACGGGTACTCTTCGACTTGCTCATCGCCCGTGACCTCCTTGTCCTTCTGGAACGACCACCAACGGACCGGTCCATCGCGCACGACGACTTCGAAGACCCGCACCTCGCACTGCTTCGAGATCGCGAAGGAGGCAAACAAGTCCGCGAGTTCGTCCTCCGCGCCCTCCACGCCAGTTCTCGGCCCTTTCAGCGTCACCTTTCGGTCCGTTCCGTCCACAGAGCAGCGGACGCCGTGGTTCTCTCGAAGCGCCTTGCAGTAGCTTCCGCCCTTGCCGATGACAGCTCCCACTGGAACATGCGCCGGGATCTCGAGGCTCTTCGTTTGGCTTAAAGCCGAATCGCGCGTGGTGCGGAAGTTCATTACCGTGGTCCTTTGTCCTGCTCGGGGGGGATTCCGAAGTGAGGCGCTCAAGCTGTGGCGTTTGGTCAAACGATGAGCATCTTTCAACCGTTGGTGGCCCGAGATCTCACAGTTGCCAAGAAGGATGGGCCCTTGGCCATCGGTGCTTATTGGGCACCCAACTGCCGGGTCCGAGACCATCTAATGCAGCACAGCACTGTACGGACCGATCTTGCAGTCGGTAAAGTGATGGTAAACGCTGCAAGGTGAGTGGAGACGGACTCACTGTCATCGATCTTGCCGTGCTTCGGACGTTCGGTTGTCCTTGCCGTTTGAAGCTTAGTTACGGTTTCCAGAATGGTGGTCGATTGCGTCGTGGCATCTAAAATTGGTTTTTGCCACTACTAACCGCCAATGATGGCGCGATCACTTGTAATCCGAGTCACGCGGTAAAGGTCATGCATCCATACAAACCGCCAGTCAACTTGGCAATGTGGCAAAACCCGCCACAAACAAGACCCGTGCAAATCGACTGGGCTTTGTTCTTCACTAGGCAATTCTTCTGGTGCAACACACCGCGGCAAAGGGACACTAACCATTCAATGGCTCTCCAGGGCAACGTGGCGGTCTTGACGCGTCTACAAGACGCGTCGGCGGCCGTGCAGCAGCTCAAGCAGACGAACCCGCAGGTGGCGGACGCGACGGTGCTCTCCGTGGCCGAGGGTTCGGACGTGGCGCAGACGGTGGCCAACATCGCCGCCGCCAAGGAGAACGCGTTCGACGCCGTCGTGTCGTTCAACGAGCAGACGGAGCAGCTGGGCGCCGAGTTGGGCGCGGTGCTGCCGCTGCTTAGGGCGGGCGGCGCGCTGCAGCTGCACGTGGCCAACGTGAAGGAGGAGAAGAAGAACGCCGTTCTCATGGCGCTGATGATCGGCGGCCTCGTGGACACGGCGGACAAGGCGGAGAGCAGCCCGTTCTTCCCCGAGTTCTCTGGCGCCGTCGTCTTCTCGTCCAAGAAGCAGGCGTTCGAGAGCGCCGCCATCCCGCTCGCCAAGAAGACCACGATGGCACAGCCCTTTAAGAAGTGGACAGTGCTGGCGGACGACTTCGGTGACGACGACGAGCAGGAGGACGACATCATCGACGAGGACACTCTGCTGGACGACACGGACGAGGTCCTGCAAGCTGCTAAAGCCGACTGCGACGAGAAGGTCGGCGGAAAGAAGCGCGCGTGCAAGAACTGCACTTGCGGGTGAGTTCGCTGTTCTTATCGTGCGACTGCGAACGTTATTGTGGACTCATGTGTTTCGTTGTTTCTTCATGCAGTCTGAAGGATGAGGAGGACAAGCCAGTCATGTCGGAGAAGGACTTGAACAAGTTGGTGTCTGGATGCGGAAATGTAAGATCTACCACAGTCCCTGCTGCTGATGCTGTTGCATTCTTCCCAATATCTAACGTTGTTCCCCTGTATGTAGTGCTACAAGGGCGATGCCTTCCGATGCGGCAGTTGCCCGTTCCTGGGTAAGCCTGCCTTTAAGCCTGGCATGGAGCAGGTTCTGCTGAACCTGGACGACTCGGACGATATCTAAATTCGATAAGCCCCGGCTTGAGCAGTTGGAGACCGTCATCTGACTGAAATGGCCTGAGCAATTCTGCAACAGCAGTCGATCCATTGTGATCGTGCTGGTACAGTAAAAGACGCACCAATACAGCCTGCTGGAAGGCACTGCATTCACTTGTACTACATGTACTTCACTCTTTTTTTTTGCCATTTTTTCGGTCATCTCGACGTCCTTTCACACTGTTGGTTGCACGGCACGGATCCACAGCTAATTTCTATCTCGCTAGCCTGCCGATCTTGCCTACCGCATGTCAATCAATTGCGCTGTGGCCTGCTCCAGCCACTTGCACTCAAACGCGTCCGAGTAGATTTCAATTTGACTTGGGTGGGTGTGGAACCCCGTCATGTTGCAATTTTGAATCAGCTGCAATCCGCTTGGCTCTGTCAGCCTGAACACTCCGACACTGAAGTGCAAAGCACAGGCATACTGTTAGCACTCAGCCTAAAGATCGTATGAGCAAATACACAGCAGTATACTCACTTCTTGTGCGGGTCGCTCGGGGCAACAACGATAGCGACGGCCTGGGAGATTTCGAGACAAGCACAGCAACGGTGGGCACTTGATGAAACGACTAGGCGATCAGAGCACTTGTACCTCAGGTAAGATCGATTGAAATCCACACTGGGTGTGGACATCAACCGATGACAAGAAACAGTCTTGCTTTGGATGCGTCTGCAGAACATTCAAGCATAAGTCCAGTCAGTTTAAAGAATAATCACTGCATTCATGCACCTGAAGACTCACATGAATCCAGCCGAGTGTGAGCAGTTCGTTGCTAAAGCAAAAATCGTACAGCTCTTCTTCGTTCGTCATAGTGCACATGTCCGATGACCCCTTCAGGTACAGCAGTCGCACGACTTAGATATCAAGCAACAACAAGGCAACTTTCTGGCCCCTCATACCTCTTGCTTTGGAATAATAAGAGTTGTAATGACCAGCTTTCGGTCATGCTAAAGGAAGAATAAAACCGAAGTAAGTTAGTTATTAAACAAATTCAGCGAAGCTTCGAATGAGTGACGACTTACCAAAATCCCAGCTAATATGCCGCAAGTCTCGATCCCGTAAGGTGGCTGGTTGGTGTTCGGCGAAGCCAGCAATGTGAACTGAGCGATGATGCCTGCAGGAATCTCAAGCGTACGAATTTTTCCACTATACGGCAGAGTTAGTACCAAGCGCACGAGTTTATCCGGAAATCTTCGCGTACCTCGTCAAATTGGCGATTGCTTCTTGAGATCGCTGACGACTCAGAGGTGGCGCAGAATAGTGTTTGTGCGTGTTCTGACTAGCATCAGCTGCCATCCAGGACGCTTTACCCACTGCCGGGTACGACACAGTGTTGCTCCGTTCCTCCATAATTAAACAATATTAGCAAATGTAAGAAACTATCTGGATGCAAGTCCTCGCGTTACCTTTTGGCGTGGCTCAAGCGCGTAATTAAGCCGTGGTCGAACCGACGCCGATTGGTTGGGCGTGCGGATATCTTCCTTCTCCACTGCTCCTACTGCTTGCATTTTTGGCTGCTCTGGATTCTTCTTCGCCAGCCGCATTGCCTGCAATCTCTCTTCCAATGCAGTCATATTCGTCTGCTCCGTTGCGGGCGCCGTGCTGTTCTGCTCCTTCTCCTCCGCCAGCGATCGCTCATACTCCAGGTACTCGAGCTCCTCCGCCTCCATGCCATCCAAAATCGCGTCAAAGAGCTTGAACCCATCTGCAGCTTGCTACGTGCACAGTCACACACAGTCCATCATAAGATATCGCCGTAGCACCCCCCTATCCAGTCTTATGATGAGACGTCAACCTACCGTTCGCACCCACTCGCGCTCCTTTCGATACCGAGGCAGCTCGTAGTCGTGGTGCGCTGTGATCACCTTGGAGCAAAGTCTTTGAGCACGACAAAAATATACAAAAAGATAGAACGCAGCGCTTGGTGAGTCCTCTCTGCCAACTTCCCCCCGCACGAGCAGCTCCGAGGAGCTCTCGCTTGCAACCTACTTGATGAACTTGGCCAGGAACACGTAGCTGCAGCGTGACATCGACAGCAAGCGACCCCATAATGGTTCACAGTGAGTGCCTTACCCCGTGTAGCAGCAGTACCACAACAAAAAATAGAACCCTGCAGGACACCTACGCGTTATCCCAAGCGCCCTCGGCGAAGTACGTCTCGGACTGGCGGTAGAGCTGGCGCGCCAACTGGTAGTAGCTCTGCAAACGCAGGTGCTGCTTCACGGGGTCCACGCGGCAGAACGGCGCGAGGTGCGCGCGCCGCGCCACCAATCGCTCGCTCACGTCCATCACGGCCGCGCTCTCGTTTTCGAACTGCCACGTGAAAGGCGAGGGCTCCTTCAAGCGGACTTAAGCGGGAACCCCGCCCTACCCATAGTGAGACCAAGACAACTGCATTTGATAGGAGCAAGCATGGCTTCTTCAGGCGAGACCAAGAGCCTGAGCGGCATGCAGCGGCGCGCGGCCGGGTGAGTGCCTGGCAGACAGATAGCAGGATGCAAGAGGCGCTCTAGCTGACGTTGGTGCGCTTCTCTGGCCGCAGCAATCGCGCGCACAACCGCATGGTGCTCCAGAAGCTGGTCGTGTTCTCGATCCTCATGGTTATGGTGCCCATGGGCACGTTCTACGGTGTGCGCAGCTTCTTCAGGCCAGGTACGCGGTCTTGTTGAGAGGTGGGTATGTGATTCATGGGGCTAATAGTGTGCTGTGTACAGGAGAACCAGGCAGCCAGTACACTGATGCATGGAGGTTCGGACGCAGTTTTTGCTTGAGCTTGAGTATCTTTTTGCTTGGTTGTTTAATGTAGTTATTTGCGGTGATGCCGATTGTTAGTGGTTTTACGGCGGTACTGGCGGTGAACATCGTTATTGGGCTCTACATTTTGTCGGCGTGGAAGGAAGATGACGGAAAGGAAGCTGCCCCTCCCGTGGGGCGCTTCGCTAAGACGAAGGAGCAATAGTCATAGCTTACAGACCTAGCGATTGCCACACGTACTCAATGCTAGTCGAAGTGCACAAACGCTGCCGGCGCACGTTAAGTAAACATGTCTGGGGATCGCTTCAAGCTCAGAGCAACGGTTCAACTTGGTAGAAGTCGTATCTACGTGATCTCGGTTGACTTGGAAAACGTTTCGATTGCTTCAAGTCGTTTGCGATGGAGAAGCTTCGCAAAGCTAGACTTACTTAGTATGCATCGGCCAACTAGCGATGTGCTAGCAAAAGGCTCTTAGAGAAGCGCCAGTAGGCAATACAAGGTATCACTGAAAAAACTTTCATTTGTTTATGGATATATCTGGCTAAGCTTACACGAGTGCTGGTCGCCTAGTGCTCGACACCCCAGGCGTAGGTGGCAAACGACATGTGGCCCATTCCCCATCCGCCAAACAGCTTCTCCGCCTCCGGCTTGCTCTCCTCCATGCCCGCACCAGCACCAACGACAAACGGGTTGAAGTGGTCGGGCGTCGGGTGAGCGAGTCTTGCAGCAGGGGCAGCAGGCCAGTTGCTGATCTGGTCGCCACGCTGGCCGTAGCTCAGCTTGGAGTCTGCCGTGAACGTGTTGTCGAGCCAGCCCTGGAACGCCGCAGCCCAGTCCAAAAGCGGGCCGTTGGGGTCGCGGCTGGCGCGCATGTTGTGCGTGGCCTGGCCGGAGCACATGATCAGCGTGTCCTCGTCGCGGAAGGGCGCCAGGGCTTTGCCCAGGTCGAAGTGCGCCTTGTTGCCCAGACGCGAGTTGATCGACATGGTGACGATGGGGATGTCGGCCTGCGGACGGATCAGCAACATCGGCACGAACACGCCGTGGTCGAAGCCGCGGTCCACGAGCTTGGCCTTCATGTTGTTCTTCTCGAGCTGCTCCTTGACCTTCTGAGCGAAGGCGGGGTCGCCCTTGGCGGGGTACTTGACATCGTAAGCCTCGTCGGGGAAGCCATAGTAGTCGAAAATCATGTCGGGCTTGTCGGCGGTGGAGATCTCGAAGCCGCTGCTCTCGGACTCCCAGTGGGCAGACACGTACAGGATGCGCTTCGGGAGGTTCGTGCCCTTGGGGTAGAGCTTGTCGAAGGTGGTGGTCAACGTCTGGGCGGGCACGCTGCTCTTGCTCATGCCGGCGAAGCCCGAGGTGAGCAGCCACAGCGGTCCGGGGCCGTGCGAGACGGCGACGACGGGGTGGCGGAACACGACCATGGATGTGGGTGGGGGTTGGCGGGTTGTGGGGACTTGTGCGCTCGAGGGCGAATTGTGGAATGAGCAATTTGGTGGTGGTTTCGACGTACGAGGAGGACGTTCTTTGTCCCAGATAACGCTCTGGGCTTGGCCAGCTTTGCGTAAGCTGCTCCCAGTTGCCGCCTGGAAATCCAGCCGTCCGCGTCCCGGAATACTGTGCATACTCCCGAGGCGCAGGCTTCAAGCCGCTTGAAGCTTGCGCTTGAATCAAGCGCATGCTCAGGCGGGGCGCTGCTATGGTAAGGTAGGTTGCACTTGGTATGGATCCATTTCTAAATATATAGAAATTGGTGATGCAGGCAGCGTGTTCAAATGTGGTCATGGACATCATCGTCACCAGTATCGAAGGCGTCGTTCTTCTCGTGATAGAACCCACTGGTACATGCTCTGGCTGCGTTTTACTCAAGCGGAGTGTGACCTCGAACGTCTAAACGGATAGAAATGGAGGGCACAAACTTTACTGTAATATGATTGCGTGGTTCTTGCCACGTTATCAAACCTAACCGAGGTTAATTCCAGCCAATCCGCGCAGCCGACGACCTTTCGTGGCGTGGTGATTACCAACGGGCGACGTCAGTCCTTCCTGGTGGTGGGTCTCACTTCAAGACTGTCATTCCGACAACAGCAGCAAATTGCTGAGCCATGGGCTTCGTGTCCTCATTCCCCATCTTCCTAGCTGCTCTCTGTTCCGCCGTCACCACCGCCGAGCCAACCTCCCGCAACATGAACGCGTTCCGCCAGCCTGTCGTCGCCGTCTCGCACGGCGCGGGGCCTCTCTGGCTGCTCAACGACAACACCGCCGGCCTGGACAAGCACTCGCAATCGGCCAAGAACGTGGCCGACATCTTCCGCAAGATCTACTCGAGCGACGCCCAGCTGCCCAAGCGCATCCTCTTCATCTCGGCGCACTGGGAGGCACGCAGCACCGGCCTGGAGATCTCCAAGTCCGCCGCGCCCGAGATGTTCTACGACTACAGCGGCTTCCCGCCCGAGTCCTACGAGCTCGTGTACGGGGCCAAGGGGGACCCCACGTTCGCCGAGCGAGTGAAGGAGCTGCTGGCGCAGAGCGGCATCACCTCCAAGCTCGTGGACCGCCCGTTCGACCACGGCACGTTCGTGCCCATGTTCCTCATGCGCCCGCAGGCCGACATCCCCATCGTCACCATGTCCATCAACGACCGCATGCTCGATGGTAAGGACCACTTCGAGCTGGGCAAGGCGCTCGCCCCGCTCCGCGACGAGGACACGCTGATCATCACGTCGGGCCAAGCCACGCACAATATGTACGCCGACTGGTTCCCCGAGGGCCACCCGATCGAGCCCTGGGCGCTCGAGTTCCAAAACTGGCTGGACAAGACGCTCTCGACGGCATCTACGCAGACGTACAAGGAGCGCATGGAATCGGTCATCGCGTGGAAGAAGGCACCGTACGCCTCGAAATGCCACCGCACGCCGGATCACTTTACGACGTTTGTGGTGGGCGCAGGGGCCGGCATGGAGGAAAAGTCCCCCGCTGCAAAGAAGCTGAACGGCGGGTGGGGACTTGGTCACATGTCCTTCGCCACGTACGCGTGGGGAGTCGACTCCAATCTGAGCGATGTAGTGAAAGACGAGCTGTAGTGGGAAACAGCTAGAACAGAACAGCACTTCAACTTAAAGAGCTAAACCATTTTGACGAACGAGCAGACGTACGGCGGAGTGCCATTGCCTCAGAGATAGATCTCGTGTTTAGCTGTAATCGTTGTCTCGCAGGGATCTGGTGCACAATCTGCGTGGGGTTCGCGATCTCAACACTGGGCGGTCGCGTTCCAGGACAGAATCGACGACTTCACGTTCAATTTGACAGCGCGCCGAGAGGACGGTGAAGTGGCAAGAGCCCACCTCACACCCGACCATTTTAACATTGGGGCGAGAGAAAGCTTGACGGAGAGAGCATTGGGATCTGTCACCGATGAAAAGCATAAACGTTTGCTCGATTGCGAATCCGGCCAAGCACTATTACGTGAACTTGTCAACACGTGTACGGCTGCTTGCCGCCTTGTGGTGGTGCAGCAGACCCTGGCGGTGCCTCTTGCCGAGCTCGTCCCAGTCTCATTTCGCAATTCGTTTCCACGGCAACAAGCCCCGCACCACCCGCCCACGATGTCCGCGTTTCGCCACCCCGTCGTCGCCGTCTCGCACGGCCCCGGTCCGCTGTGGCTGCTCTCTTCGACTCCCGAAGACATCATGAAAGACGCCCGTCCGGCGGCGCTGCTGCTGGCGTCGCTGCTGGAGAAGCTCTACCCGAAGGACGAGAACCTGCCCAAGAGGATCCTCTTCGTGTCGGCGCACTTCGAGTCCGACAGCAGCGGCTTCGAGATCTCCAGCGCGGCGGACCCGGACATGATCTACGACTACTACGGCTTCCCGGACGAGGCCTACGAGGTCGTCTATCCTGCCAAGGGCGACCCTGCTTTCGCCCAGCAGGTGAAGGAGCAGCTCGAGAAGAACAACATCAAGGCTAAGCTGGTGAACCGCGGATACGACCACGGCGTGTTCGTGCCGTTGAAGCTCATCCGTCCGCAGGCCGACATCCCGATCGTCACCATGTCGATCAACTCCAACTTGAGCAACCAGGACCACTTGAACCTGGGCAAGGCCCTGGCATCGTTCCTGTGCTCCGGCCAGTCGACCCATAATCTGCGTGGCATCCACAGTCGCAGCCCTTCTATCATCGAGGGCGCTAGAGCATTCCAATACTGGCTGGACAGCACGCTGGCCGCGGACTCCAAGCTAAGCGTCGACGAGCGCACAAGGCAGATCATGAACTGGCGCGACGCACCTGGGGCGAAGTTCGCACACCCGTCACCTGACCACTTCATGACCTTCGTCGTCGCCGCTGGTGCTGGAATGGAAGAGAGGGAGCCGGGAGCGAAGGCATTCTTCGGTGGGTGGGCACTCGGCCACATGTCATTCGCAAACTATGCATGGGGAGTCCAGCAGTGAGCAGGGAGCAGGACACAAATCCGCGTGTCGAGCGCACCACACACCCAAGAGAAACAGAGTGTGTCGGCGTTGGGTGTAAGCTTAGAAGTCAGTGATATCAGCCAAAGAAAAACAATCTTGAGTGTCTGCTGTTGACTACCAATACATGTACAAGAGCATCATACAAACTCTTCCGGGTTTTCCTCGAAAACAAGAAAAAAGTCTACACCGTTTTCCCGGACGCACCGCGACAGGTGCTCATCATCTCCATACAAAACTCTCGACTCGAGGCCAATGAGCTGCATGTCTGCATCGGGCGAAGCATCCGACAAGATGCTTGAGGGCAGGAGCTCCTTCAAGGCAGACACGTCCTTGCAAGTGTCCACGTTCACTATAACTTCAATGAGCTGTAACATACACAACGTGTACACAGCAGGAACCAATCAGTAATTCTCGGCAACACCACTGCAATCACTATAGACGCACCTTAGGAAAATACTTGTCCGTGGCGAGCGTAAGCGTAACAGTTCTCGATCGCTGGTCAGACTCACTCGCGGCAAGTCCGTCAGGGTAAGCAACCACTTCTTCGCTACGATAATCTTCATCTTCCTCGGCAGGTAAGGCTTCTGCCCTGGCTGCAGCTCGCCGGCGGGGTGGTCTCGGCGCAGCACTTTCCGGCGACAATATCTCACTGGTCTCCTCGCTTGGTGTTTTGGGTCTTTTCTCCTGCGTCCTCGGTTGCCCCTCCTGTTCTGCACTGCTCTCAGGCGGATTCGACGTGCCGGGCGGTCTGCGTCGCTTGCGTGTGGTGTTCCTGGATAGATTCTTCCACTTGTCCTGTACCACCACAAAAACCTCGTGTCAGCATCTTCCTTCCTCCAGCCCCCAGCAACCGACACCACGTGTCTTTCACCTTGAGATCTACATTGGTCCTATGGGTCGAGAACACGTCGCTGCCGTCGATCAGAATCTTTTTCCACTTGCCGACGCCGTACTTGACCACCCCACGACGCAGAAATTCCTCCTCGTCGGCGCTCCAGAACACGGTCCCCCGACGTCCTCTAGCTCCATAAAAATAATTGCAATTGAGAGGTGCCACCCCCACGCACAACCATCACAGCCCTCACCTTCTCGGACAAGTCGTAGCATCAGGCGCAGCCTCCTCGACACCGTCGCTCTCTGCTTCAACCCCATCGATCTGCGCATCTTCCCCTCCCTCGGCATTGCCATTGGCGGGCCCTTCCTGCTCTCTCTGCTCGCCGTCCACGCTGCCGAAGTCCAGCTGCCTCGAGCGCGCGGAGACGCCGTCGTCGCCGGGTTGCGAGCGCTCGGGTGTGCGCTGACCCAGCGACGCCGCGACGTCCAGCAGCGACTGGTCCTTGCGCCTGCGCCCCGAGGACGTGACGGAGCTGGCCGACGAGCGCCTGTTGCTGGTGGTAGACGACGGCGTCGCCGCCACGCGATAGCTGGAGACAGAGGAAGGCGTGGCCATCAAGTTCGCGGCGGGGCAATTTGTGACGCAATAGGACAATAAATAGTCTCACTGGACTAATTCACAAATTTAGGTCACTTCAACTTCCCTTACTCGAAGTCGTCGTGGGAGTACTCTTCTTCACCGTTGCTTTCTTCCTGATTGCCCGCCTGTGCTGCTTCCTGCTTGTCTTTGGGGGATGCACCAGGTGCGTTGTCGTAGGCGTCACCGCCAGGCTCGTCCTCGAACTCGCTAGCGTATCCGCTGGCTTCGAGCTTGTCGTGCTGCTCCTTCGTTGCTCGGGCGGATGGAAGAGGGTCGGCATCGAAGTTGTCGCCGTCGTAGCCTTCCTCTTGCTCTTCGTCTGACTGACCATGTTCTGTTTCGGCCGGTTGGGATCGTTTTCCTTCCTCTTGAGTATCTGTAGCATGCGCAGCAGCAGCAATTGCGGATTCATCTAGCACCTTTTCGCTGGCTTGCTCGTCGACAACTGCTAAATCATCCGCCTCAGTTGTCGATGTGTGTGCTAAGTCCGCTTCAACTGCATTTTTCACTGCTGAGGCATCGCCAGATATATCAGCAACGTCATCCTGAGCGTTATTGTCGTGAAAGTCCGTGTCCCATCGATAAGAGTCGCATGCTTCCACTAGAAGCTCGTCGACGGCACCAGCACCAGCCTCTGGTGATTCAGTCTTTTGCGGGTGATCATTTGGATCTGCGTCGTCCACTGCAACGGCATTCAACGCTGTTTCTAACTCAGCTCCTGGAGAAAATGCACCCGAGAGGCTCATCATATCTCGATCGCCTCCATCCACCTCCAATGACCCTGGTTGGTCCGTCTGATCGATGTCCGTCGTGTTGGTGTCTGCGCCACGACTTCGTCCTCGAGAAAAGGTGAACCGGACCGCAACGATCTCATTATCCGGTATGAAAGCAGCCTGCTTTGCACTTGCAACTGGAGCCACTGCATCAACAGGAACGTTCTCGGTCGATGGTGTTTCCTCAGCGTCGACTGAGCTGGGCTTTTGCTTGCGCAATTTCATGATGCCTCGATGGTTCGCAGCACTCGAATGCAGGACCGTTGCATCGGAGCTGCCTGGACTACCGAGCAGAACTTGCCCCTTTGAGCTGCGGCGCGCCGAATCTCGAGCACTCGAAACGTCAGCAGCTTTAGACGGAAGGCAAGTCAAATCCGAGTTTTTGCCCGAGTATAAGGTACCGGTAGTGACTTTCACGTGTTGTGGGTGAAGCGCCTTAAGCGGCTTGGGCCGCAGAAGAGCTTGTGGTGAGATCTGAGCTCTGCGCAGTTCTTGCTGTAGTGCGTATCGCCTTTTCTCTTGGTTCTTCAGAAACTCTTGTGACCATTTACCATCCTTCTCCCATTTCTTGGAATCCAAGGTCGCTTTCGTACCCTGGAGACGTTTGATGAGAACCTAGAGCAAGCGCACCATTAAAGCGGTTAGAAACGATTGTGCACTGCGCTCCAACGACAGACCTCGTACCTGGTTCTCTTGCCAAATCTTTCGCTGCTCTTGTCTTTTGTAGTAATCATGAGCTAGATGGTGTCTCTGGTGAGCCAGGATGGGCGGGGACTCGTATGTGACCATATCATCGCTATTCGCATTCCCGTTTCGAATGTGCTGTCTCGCTGGAGGCTTAATCGCTGGTATGCGAACTGGTCTGCTCGAGACTTCTTGGTTAGGATTTACGCAGTGGGTTTCAAGCTGCGGAATGCCATTATTTGGGTTGGAAATGAACTCTTGTTTCCCGCTGCAACTCTCCATGGACTCAACCTCTGGAGTATGGTTTGCCGATCCTGCACCATCCGTCTCCTCTCGAGTACTACCCCCGTCAAGACCCCTGTAGTCTAGCTCTTGGTCGCCAATACGATTAGTATTTCGAGAAATTGTCAAAAGGGGCTGTCGAGTTTTCATGGGGCTTGTCGGGCACCTCTTCTGAGCGTGCGAGTTCTGAAACTGAGGAAGCCGCGTTGATTTCGGAGATCTCGTGTCGACACAACTGTGAGCTTTGGACACTCGAGACAAATGGCCGGCCAGGTTTCTAGCAATCTCTCGAGTCCAGATCGTAGCATTGCTGTATGGTTCCGCTCGTCGACCACGGTCCATGCTTCCTGAAGCAAAGGAAACAACAAGCTCGAAGTTATTCAAGCGAGATGGATGCTGGGCGCCCAGAACGTTGGATGCCATCTCCACGCAAAATTAGATTACTATGCGTTTTCTAGCCTAAAAATGTTCGCGAATGGGTCGGGGAGTGTATAGGAGACGTTCGTGTCTCCCGATGCGAAACGAGCCATTGTAGAGCTTGATCCCAATGGACCCTCTCGCGAGTACTACTGGTCTTGATCAGCACGTCTTCATCACGAACTTTCAAGCGCAACACGCGATCTCCTTCAAATTTTTCTCTTAAGAGAGATTGAGCGAGGATTTTCTTGGATGGCGATGCAGGACTCGCTCGGTTGACAAGAGAACGCTGCGGACAAACTTCGAGCTGACTCACGAAGATGCGCTCAACTCGTGGTAATTCACTTGATGCTTTCCGTCGAAAAAGGAGATAATCCCCGCTCGGTGCCAGCTTTACCTGAATGCTTTCAACGGTGCCGGGCCTGGCTTCCCAAAGAACTCGAAATTTCGCTCCTTCACGAAGCAAATCGTGAAAAGGCTTCTCCGAGTCTGGAATCTGAATTGGAGGCTTTAGCAGTTTGGTGGACTTTGCCGCGGCAGTCTTTGTGCGTGTTGACTGGTAGTCTAGTGCTGACACTTTCTCGAGTATTGTTCTTGCAATTCGATAAACTTGGCCACCGGTAATCTCTGTGTACGTTTCGATGACTGCATCCAGGGCTTCAAACACTATTTCATCTTGCAGGGCAGGGTAGCTCTCCCCGCTATTCAGAACCAAGAGGTCAAAAAAGCACAAACTGCTCAGCAACGTATCCTCATCGTCGACATGGCAGATAATTCGTTCTGCAGTGATAGGGATGGCGTCGTAAACTATCAAGATCTGAGCACATGCGATGTCCTCACACAAAGCACAAAGCAGTCCATAGAGTGCTAGCTCTAGAGAATAGTCGGATCCCACGCGTGCCAGCAATTCAAGAATCGTGAATGATCCCTTTGGCGAAATGGTTTTGCAAATAGCACTATCAACCGTGAGTCTCCCTAGTATTCCGACGAGTTTCTCGACGCACATCCCGGTGCTAACTGTCTCAAGGCTGTGGATAGATTGGGTAAGGTGTAAAAGCCACATCGGCAACTCCCTCCATCCATGGCCAATCGCACGATCAGAGCAGGCCAAATTGACGAGACAGTCGATGGCCAATTCTACTAAAGCACAGTCGAAACTATTTTCCCAGACACGGTCAATAGTCTGCTGTAGCTCTTGAAGCCCGTGTAAGACTTCAGCAGATTCTCGTAGGCGGTCATCTTTCGTAAGACTTTTGAGTAATGCTAAGAGCGATACCAGCAGATCATTGTCCCTTCGGCTGGAATAGTTATCCAACAAATCGAATACCAATGGTATAATGTCAGCTTCAAGTAGATGTTTTAACAGCTCGGACTTCTTTCTCGACGCGTCGCCGGGGAGTACAGTCACCTGATGTTTCTTTCCAGGATGCCTCTCAAAAGATTCAACCATTCGATGCACCAACTCGATGCACATTCGGCAAATCAAGGGATTGTCTGCGTTTTTCTTCGTCACTAGCAGGATTGGGGCGGCAGCTGCTGCCGTCAACAGTTGATCAACGGTTTTAGGTGAGGTATCGCTGAGTGTCGTCAAGCTAACCAGGAGGTTAAGGCAACTCTGAACTATAGATTCATTGTTGGCATGCAATTTCAAACAAGTGAGCAACACTTCAACACTATCCGATTCGAGGAGGTGTCGAAGAGGGAGCTGCCGTCTCCCTTGATACACGCGTATCAACACCAGTAAAGCCTTTTCCACCATGAAACTATGGCTCATGAACATGTGAATGATGGCAATGACTGCACTTATCATGCCTTGAGATGATTCAATAGCCAACTTGTCGAGATTCTTCAGTAAAACCAACACAGATTTCAGCCAATTCCACGATGTTGGGCTGTTGCTGGTGTAAGGGATCACCGCAGCGTTAAGCAATGCCAGTATATCGCCGCAGTGAAGATGCTCAAACTCCTCAATGCGCATCACAGCAACCAAACCGTCGAGTGTTGCTAAGCTTTGATCGACGATCTCAAAATCTGATTTCCAATGTTGTAATAGTTCGAGCAACAAAGGTACCAGCGATACTGATAGCCCGAACTCATCTTCTGGCATTGCTCTTAATTCAGCACCAATGCTGTTGTAAAATCGACAAAGGTGGCGAGCAAATGGCAAGGAAGAACGCTGATGCAACGAGCAGGAAGCAAACAACGCTGGAATGTCGAGCTGCTCGTTGAGTAGCACGATCGACGGCTTTACGAATGTTATTTGATCCAGCACTTGCATTACAATGCAGATGGTTGCCGTCGTACTTGCATGGAGAACAAGGATCTCACTAAGTGCCGGTACTAACGCGGACACATAACTGGGATTCATCGCCATATCAGGGTCATCCAATACGAAACTGAGCTGGTCAATTGCTTCTCGTAGGCGAGAATATTCAAGTGGTTCGGTCGTGCTTTTTTCGGAAGTATTCACATCAACGTACGAGTTCTCATTCCCTCCGTTTGTGCACTGCACGATTCGTCGACAACTCGAAATAATTATCCCACGTATTTCGCTTTCCTTCAGAGGCATTTGAGGAGCCGGTGAATTTGTGCTCATGTTTGGGTCAGAGACTTGTGGTTTTGGTGTTCTTCTTGGCGGTGCAAGCTTCTGTCGCGTTATGTACAATTGTTGGATAAACATTTCCGTCTCCTCGTATGACCGTGCTGATACAGGTACGATTCCGGTCCTGCATTGCTGAATCAATGGCAAACTGAGAGCAGAAACCCCTACAGCTAAGAAATATTCCAGCACGAGAAATGCCAAGCGAGAGCGAGAAGTATCCGCGTTGGTTTCAACGAAAACAAATAACAGCTGAAGGGCGAAGGTGGAGTTTTCCTGCGTCAGATCGGTTCCGTAGCCGGCGAGATAACAGCAGATCTCGAGTGCCAAATGAATGCTGTCTTCGTACTGAGAAGGTGCACAAAGGACATTGTACAGGATGCTGATTCCTCCGAGGTCGGAGCAAAGAACTGCACAATTCTTTCGCCTCGCAAACAGCTTTAGTGTTTCCAGGGCACTACGCAGCATTTCGCTTCCGGTCACTTCTCTCCATTTCCTTTGAGACGTGTCGCCCACCCTACCAGCAACGTTACGCTTTATTATTGACAGAATCGCGTTGATCTCGAGCTCACCAATACGCTGCGTCTTGTGGCGAATGTCGTTCACGTGCTGAAACAAAAATGTCATGATAAGCACTTGTACATCGTTGCTATGTGCTACCCGCGCGAGTTCAAATAGGTGAAGGAGACCTTGCGGGAGTACAAGTACTGATTCTAAGAGTAGTTCTTGAGACCATCTATCTGGTGAACAGATTTTTAGTAGCTCCAGAACACTCTCCACTTCACCGCATTCCCATCGAGCGTCATACACAACTCGGAGAGACGAGAAACAGTTGAGAAGGCTCTTTTCGAGGCACTGAGATCGAACCAACCCTGTCGTTAGTCGCTGCATCGACTTTGACAAGATAATACTCGCTGCGTCGATAAAGAGCCACGCTGCCGCTCGAACGGAAGGAGACAAATACACAACGGCCGCCAAATCAAGATAGTCAGCTAGCGCTTCATCCGATATACAAAGCGGGTTAAGCAGCTGTCTGAAACTGATTGCCGCTTTCTCAAACGAGCTTCTTTCAGTCTCGGTCTTGAACCCAGCAAGTCGAGCGATTTTTAGATGAAGGCTAGCAACCGCAGAGTATTCCAAAGCATCAAAAGTTGGTGCTACAATGAAAAGTTCGTACAAAGTTAATCCGGATTGAGCAATTGCTTGGAGACAGCCATCCATTCCTCCCCGCGACGTATCGGTACAAAGTTGACCATACTTGAAACTCAGTTGAGCGATAGTATCCGTAATATGTTTTTTCACCCGACGGGAATTCATCACAGTAGCTGGTCCGTGTACTAGGCGCTTGGTCTGTGGCTGTAAATTTTCAAACAGTGCGCTGCAGTCTGCCTGCCACCCATTCGTCTCTGATGAGCCATTCACCATTGTGATACAATCTACAAAGCTTTTCCACAAGAGCATGTCTGTATTTGTAGCTACCATACCAGCGAGAGAGTCCAGCAGCGCGGATGGATGAGACGATAGGCGCAACAATCTTTCAGCGTAAAGAAGGCCGTGAGACTGAACAACAGCTCCAAGCACCACCAAACACCATTTCTCGAAAGTTTTTTTCTGCGCAGTGACTGAACCGACAGAAATGTTGAACGCATGCCGTGTGGCTCGATGCTGAATAATGGAGCGCGCGTATTCGGCACCAAGCGGTATGCAGTGCTGAAGAATAGTGCCTGTAGTCTGGAGAACTTCCTCCACTAACGCAAATTTAGTCAGACAGACGCTTATCTCCGGGGAAAAGTTATCCACCACTCCGAGACAGAAGCGTACAAGTATTTCGCTCCCATTTTCTTTGGAGTGAACGGAAAAAATCTCACCCGAAAATGAAGAGAGAAGAGAAGAGATGATTCCTAGCAGCGAGACTGCAATATCGTAGCTATTCGACTCCGAATCCATGTGAGCAACATCAGCGTGTATTAGCTCCCACAAAACACTCTGGAGTTCCCTGGCATGAGAGCATGCCAACACGATTTCTCTGCATTGACTACAGTGAAGGAGGTAATTGAGGGCATCCAAGAGTTCCATCAGCAACGCCGGCTCAAGAATTGTATAGCCTGAAACTATTCGGAGAAGTACAAATTCGACGATTAGCGTGAACTCACTGGAGCCCCTGTCGGCTAGCGCGGCTATCCATCGCATCGAATGCCAAGCTGTGTCCTCTGCAAAATGACACAACGCGGTGTTGATGACTTCTTCTCTTTGGGCTGTTGGAAGTAGTTGACTAGTTAGACACCCCAGCTCCATAAAAAAGGGTGCATGATCCCCCAACGCTTGTCCGTAGGTGGTAGCATTTTCGACTATAGCGGCGAGATAACCAAAGAGCCGGTGATAAGCATCGATTGTCTTCTTCGCTTGGCTTGAAAAGAGCAACGCCTCTAGAGCCTTGAAATCTTCGGCCATTTCCACCATTGAATCTGACTCGACCACCCTCTCCTTCGCCACGCACTTGTCTAGACGGCTTATTAGCCTACTCACATAACCTGTAGTCGCAAATAGTGCAATTGCGTTGTCGAAGAACAATACGTTCTCCTGCGCAGTGACTGAAGGCGATAAAATAAAGATGCCAGTAAGTTTTCCTAGTACACTCAAGCATCTCGAAACCAACGAATCTGACAAGGAATCAGACGCTTTCGCTATTTCCTCCAACACGCGAATGGCATCAGTGCATTCTGCTTGAAGTAGCGTACAGCTGCTTTCGTGTTGTATCGAATCATTCAGAACTTGAAGAATCACTTTCATCATTTTGATATGCTGTCCTCGAGCCGTTTCGACTGACCGCGTCCCTCGTGACAATACCATCATTGTGGTTGCAAACAGCAGCTCCCGCGTTCTCGGTTGCGTTGAGTTTCTGTGCAAAATTGAGGTGGCCACAGCTATCCATCGACTTTCTGTTTCGCTGCTTAGGGATATTGGAAATGTGAGGACAGCCTGAAGCAGCCGACAGCCACTATCCAGCAGCAACGGCGGGGATTTCTTCACTCGTAAAGCTTCTTCGAGGCACCCAATAATCATATCATCTACTCCCGAATCAACCAACCGGGAATGAATTGACTGCCCTTCAATCGCCTCGTGAGAATTTTCCATTGGCGCCGATTCCATAAAATGCGTCACAATAGGAGCATTCACAATGGTGTTCAATGCATAGAAGCAGGTCATGACTAGTCGAATAAACGAGCCTTCGCTGCGTACGATCAACTCCTGCTTAGAGTAGCGCAAGATGCCAACGATGCACTTAATTGCACCCTCTTCAATCAAAAGGCAAAGCAAGGGTTTGACGCATGAAAGAGCACCTATCATACAGCAGCACGCATCTAATGCTTCGGTTGATATTGCCTAGTGCGTACGGAGAATCACATAGCGTAAGGAATTGGGATTGGTTTTGTAAAGCCAATTAATTGCACGTACCGGCGGATTGAGCGAATGTCCTTTGGAGATATGAGCATGAGGCTCGAGTGTGCTTAGATTTCTGGAAACGTCAAGCTTGTGAGCTATATCACAAATAATCCACCGAGCATTCAACCCTGCAGACTCTGCAGGACTCCATTGGTACGTGCACATTGCCTTTGATACAACTTGCAAAAGACCTTGGTCGATGAATGCCGCCCGAGTGCTGGCGTTCAACTATGAGCAACTGTTAGAATCGCGGCTAGAGAAGTCAGGTTTGGTAAACGTTCATGGTATGGATTCTTACCAGTGTGCTGGCCACGAGACCCAGCATTTCGGCGGTAAATAGACCGTCCATCAGTTTTGAGCGCATAACACGAATAATGTCTCGGACCTGCTGGCTTGACAGAAGAGTTTGGTTGTCAGATTGCTGGGAAATAAGCAATTTCAGCGCCTTCACACACTCCAACTGAGACGAGCTGTTGGATTCGAGAGCGAACATAATTTCTGCAACTGAGCAACATAGCTCCCTAAAAAGTGATCGAAGCCAGTATAGGTTAGAGCAAAAACAAAAGAAGCCTAAACTTGACGGTACGTACGGCAAGGAAGTTGCTGGGCATATGTCAGGTACGGTCATAAGAACATTTACAACTAGACGTGTACAGAGTGGCAGCTATAACAATCAGCATAGAATACCATGACATTGTTAGCGATAGGATACAATATCATTGAGATATGTCATATATCAAACGGGAAATCGAAGGAATGTACCAGATGATGCTTCTGGAGCACTGACAGGAAAACGTCCACCCCATCGCTCCCTGTAAATGCTTCGAGAAACCCCTAATAGCCAGGATGTATGTTAGTCGTCCGTCCTCCGCATCCACGTCGTCTCTTCAGAGGCCTCACCTCGCAGTGGAGCAAGGTTTTCATCATAGCTAGAAGATAATGAAGTAGACTGTCGTTCTCGTCTTTGCATCGCTCAGTAACCACTTCGAACCACTTGTTTAAGCCAGTGCCATTGACTTGAATCTCGTTCCACGTCTCATCCGGCCATTGTAGTGCCACGTAGCACAGCGTTTGCGCTAATGCCGTTTCCATCGCGGTGTTGCTCACCACAGATCCTGACGTGAAGATGTTTGCGAGTACTGCTACCCCTCCACTATCCAGAAATGCGCGGGCTTCCTCTCTGTTAATAACAATATAGCAAGACAAAAGCGTAAGCCGCATGCCGGTAATTTTGAGTACGAAAAATGCACACTAACCTCCATACTACACCCAGCAAAAGCTTCATAATTGCACTTTGAAGCATAACCAACCAGGCCTCACTGCCCCTGCCCATATATCAACAGTGCCGTTTTAGTGATCGGACCGCTGAACAAGGGTGGTATTTTGCGTACAAGTCGGCTGAAGGCGATGCTAGCTCAATCAACCGCATTAGCGAGTCATGAACAGCAAGCTGAAGTGGCTGTTGAATGAGTTTTTCCACGTAGAGTTTGTGGATCTGCATGGGAATGAGTCATCGCAAAATTTACAGCGTAAGAAAGCTGAAATACG
This sequence comes from Phytophthora pluvialis, assembly GCA_001314425.1. Taxonomy (NCBI): domain Eukaryota; phylum Oomycota; class Peronosporomycetes; order Peronosporales; family Peronosporaceae; genus Phytophthora; species Phytophthora pluvialis. Next base: position 29,861 of record LGTU01000077.1, on the reverse strand, counting down.
AGGAAGGAAGATAGTGTAAAACGGAATACCTCATCGAGATCCATCGTGAGCTGGTAGTGATGGAGACTAGCTGCTAAAATCGGTGCGGAAAATCCGAGGTGCGCCATGATTCGAGGAGATGCATCGAATATTCTGCATACAGTAGATGCACGAGTACTCATTAGCTCTCCAATCGATATTAGAGTGATGATTACAAACGCACCGAAATATAACTACCACCGAAGCGGAAGCAAAGGATCTACTGATGTCAGCGGGTTGCCGATTGCTCCGGTCCAACGTCTTCAAAATGATGTTAGCGGTGGTAGCGGGCACAGCAGTATCCGTCTTCAATTGGAAAAGCAATTTCAAGTTCAGCAAACATTCAAGTTGTAGGCCATCATCCATTGAGTTCGTGAGCTGTTAGCAGAGCACGCATACAAGTTGTCGTTAGGCGCAACATTCGACCTAGTATGCAACGAAAGCACGAGCCTCTACCATAGCTTGTGCTGTGGTAGAAACAAGTTGCGTCCACAATTCGTTCCCGATAGACTCCAAGTTCCCCACAAGCTTAGACAACAGGGTAACGCCAAGCTGAACGCATGCAGGCTCATTCTGGTACATCACGCTGTGCACAATTTTGTCGAGAATGGTCAAGATCTCTACGGTATCGCATGGAATTAATTTCGACACCGATATCACAAATTCTTTGTCAGTGCGGTTCAAGTGTCGTCAGTGCTGTAAGCTGGCTTACCGGTTTTCCATAAAGCGCCTGCCATGAGTTCATCGGCCTTGTTTACCAGTGCAACCAGCAGTTCAAAGCACGAACTGATGAACGTGGGGGAATCTAAGTTGGTTGCCATCGCGCTAACTGTGTCCGTCAGCGCCTCTGTTTCGATAAAAGTCTGTATGGTGCGAGTGATTTCCTCATCGTTTGCACCACCATCGCACAATTCTTGGCATAGAAACTGAACCCCGCGTTGCAAGACAGGGTACACGTCCTGGTACTGCGAAATGGCGTTGACCAGGGCCTCAATTCGAGCTCTCGACACTGTAGATCCCTCCCCTTGAACAGTGCTCAAGTCTTCTTCTCCATCCTGGTCTGATCCTCGTTCAACCCCATCGTCTTCTTCCATCACAGCGACCTTACACTATTGAAAACAATGGTTGAAGCAGCTACGCGACTCTTCAATACCGACCACCAAGGTAGTTTTATTTTCATATCTCTACGTCCAGTTCAGCTATCTTGCTCAATCAGAGCGCCAAATCACAGGGACCTCATCGGTGCGGAATCTGCAAGTACAAAAGAATGCAACAATAAGTTGCATGCCCTAGCAAACTACATAACCATAATGATTGACTCGTACCTCTGCGTGCATGTAGCCTCCTTCAGTGGCGTGGTGTTCCCGTACTGGAATTGAAGGACTCCAGCTTGAGCAATCATTGCGCCATTGTCGATGCAATAGCGCTGGTCCATGGCGCAGACGCGTCCATTGCGCTCTTTTGCCATGATCTCCATCATTTCCTGAAGACGCAGGTTGCATCCGACACCACCAACGATAAGCACTTCCGATTGCCCGCAGTGCGCCATAGCGCGCTCCGTAATTTCCACCTAGAAAAAGGGGTGAGCACAGCATGGTCAAACATTTCGTCAGCATTTACCAAGCAATAGCCTGTGAGAAGGAGATAAGTGACGCACCAGCATGGCAAAAATCGTCTCTTGCAACGAGTAGCACAAGTCTGCTTTGGTGCATTCGCCCGATTTGATTTTCTCGCTGCAGTAGTGAAACGAGACACATCAGTATGCTAGAATGACAAACGAATAATGAAAGTTCCTCAGACACATACTTAGCCTCCTTCTCGATGAAGGTCGATATACCCGAGAAGGACACATCCATGCCCTTCACGATGTACGGCAGCTCAATGAACTTCTTGCCTCTAAGCAGCAACAGCGCAGACGTCAAGCCAACGAGGCCAGAATAGCCTGCAATCTATACAGCTAACCACACGCTTACGTACTCTCTCGCTAGCACTTCGATGTTGTACCCGGGACTCGGGTCGTTCGACAGCTCCAGCACTCGCGCGAAGCGGTCCAGACAGTTCCCGACAGCGATATCGATCGTCTCTCCAAAGATGCGGTAGCTGCAGAGAGTAGAATACCGGTAAGCATCCAGGAGCAATTAGCCACCCCACCTCTACACCTTCTACATCGCTTCAACACCAGTGATTCCGCACCATTGCATCGAGTAGGCGATGACTTGGGTGTTGCCACCGCTGACGTACAGCACGACGGGGTCGGCCGCCTTGGTCACCGTCCGGCCCATCTCAATATCTGCACACAGCACAGCATAAAAATGCTCTAAATTAGCGCTGGAAACTGCAATTACTGCAGCAAGATCCCGCCCGACGTACGTCCGACGCAGTGGTTGACGCCGATCAGCGGCTTGTTCCACAGCAGCGACAGCATGCGCGCACAGACGGCGGCGGAGCGCAGCGGGCCGCCCATGCCCGGGCCCTTGGTGTAGCAGATGCAGTCCAGCTGCTGTGGAGAGACGCCAGCCTCAGCCAGAGCGGCCTGCACGATGCCCACCACGTGGTTCTGGTGATGCCACGCCGTCTCGCGCGGCAGGAAGCCCTGGCCCGGCGGAGTGATGTACGTCTTGCGCGGGTTGGACAGGATCTCCGTCTCTCCGTCGACGCGGTAGCGGATAATCCCTACGGCCAGCTTGTTGGCGCTGCCCTCGATGCCCATTGCGAGCACATCGCCGTCCTTCCACATCGGAGGAGTCATTTCCGCCGGTCAATTGCTGGCCATGCGCTTCTCGCAGATGATTGGTCGAAATTTACTTATACTGTAGTATGGCATACATCATAAACTCTGTTGCAACATATGGCAGAGTTGCGACCTTTCATGGTCATCGCCAGCAGAAGATCTGCGATGAGGTCGACGTGGGTGGCGATTGCGGTCGCGTGCTGGGCCGCGGACGTTCAAGCCGACTTGAACGAGTGCCTGGGTTTGGGGATGGCTGCGCTACTCACGATGCCGTCATGCATGGAGCTCTTCAGCACGTGCCAGATAGGGGTCAACAAGCTCAATCAGAAGCTGGGCAACGCTGCGTACAAGCCCGTGAGTATCATCTCCGCGAGCGAGTCCAAGACGGTGGCCGAGAACAGCACCAAGATCGCCATGCTGGTGCAGCTGGCTCCGCTCACCGACTGCCTCTCGGCGTCAGCGACGGCGGAGGAGGACAGGTGCGGTTTTGTCAATTGCCACGTGAAATCTATGGTGTGAAGTGCTAACGTGACCATTCAATGCACGGCTATCGGTTGCAGCTGCAAGTTTGACATGCCCAAGGTGGAGTTCTACAGCATCCTCTTGATGCACGACTTTGGTGCCAGCTGGAAGTTGCAGGGCTACAAACGTCACTCGCTCTCGGGTAAGCTTGCAACATTGTGATGCGGTCAATTCGTTTTCGCTTACGGACATATTCTGGCTTTGAAGACGATGAGCGTGCGCAGATTGTGGAGGAATACAGCAGCGGTCAGTTCTACGGCAGCAAGCTTGCGATTGGTATTTTCGATGCGCCTAATCTCCCAGTCGAATCCGACTCAAAGGAGACTGCGCAGCGGACGCCGATTGCTGTTGTAGCTGCTTCTGTGTCGGCTCTGTTTTGCCTCGGTTTGGTCATGCACCAACGCAAACGTCTTCAGAATGGCTACGCTCCGATCCACCTGACGAAAGGAGGCCACGTTCAAGGAAAAAAGTCACCGACTGCAAAAGGTGCCTCTGAAGAGAGGTCGTTGCGTCCAGCTGATGCTGCGGGCACTGGAGGCCAAACCTTCAAGCAGGAGGCTAATGAGCGTTTTGCGGTCTAAGGTTGCCTCGTGTGCGGACTTGTGGACAAGTCTGGCAAAAGTTTGGTTTATAGTCCGGAGACTTGCTAGATTCGAACACAGTCGATATGTGTAAACAAAAGTAATGAAATTCACCGGCTTACTGCCATTCCCGGCACGGTTTTTGTGTCTACTTCTTCTTGAAAATGCCGAAGTAGATCAGCAGCAAAATAGCGATGATGATGAACCCCGCCGCAATAGAAAGGGCCAAGCGCTGGCGCTTGTCTCGTGCTGACATGCGACCCACAATGTTGCCTCCGCGACGAGCCATCTCGTTCACGCCCTTCACCTTCGCATGTGTAGCTTCGATCTTCTCTCGGTTTCGGCCAAGCTCTTCGCCGATCGCAAGAGCTAATGTGCAAAGAGGACAAAAAAGTCAGTGGCGTTCGTCTACAGACAATGAACGTCTTCGTAGTAGCAATTAACGTACCAACTTCCTCCGTGTCAGCGATTTCTTTTCGTGCAGCAGCCAACTTGTCCGTCGTGCCTTTCATCCTGTACAGCAACCAGATTACCGCACTCGTTAGTCGTCCGGTGTTGAGGGCACTGTCTGATAACATTTCAGCGGTTGTACTTGTTGGTAGCTGCTGCCATGCGGCCACGGTGCTCCGTCGAAGCCTATCATCACCGCCGAGCGAATAACAATACATGGTACCGTAAGACTCACACGCATCGACAAGCATCTCCAGCATAGCAGCCCTCTTACCGCATTGCCATCTCGCTCGCCAAAGAGCCCTTCGCGCTCCTCCTTCTCGCGGATTCTCTTGTGGTCCGCCGACAGTGACGCCAGACTCTTCTTGTACTGGTCCACCTTCTTCGAGAGCTCGCGGCGGGTGGCCGTGTCCAGACTCCTCACCTCCAGCTCCATCTGCTGGATCTGCACATTGTACAACAAAGCACAGTATAGCACACGTCCACCGTCAGTTGAATTGCTCCTTGCCTCCCTCGTCCTCTCCGACGCGTGTTCTGCCCTACCAGCTGCGTAGCTTGAGTCAACAAGTCGCCCACATGCACGATGCTGGCCTTCTTTTTGTCTGCAACGGCAACAGCAAACAACAATTGTCAGTCTACAAGCGCCCATCGCCGGGGTTTTGCCTCAGACGGACGCACCTTTCTGGTCCTCGTACGACGCGATCTCGCTCAGCTTCTTGGAGATGTCGCTGGTCAGCGCGCGGTACTCCTCGTCGTAGCCATCGAAGATGGTGGTCATCCTGCTCAACGCTCGGCACGCTCGGTGGGGAAGAGCGACTAACTCGGGAAATCAAGCTAAGAATGCGGACACAATTGGCCGCACTGTTTTTAGCGCGTGGTGTGGCGCACACAATACACCACCTAATAAAGTGTTCCAGTTTCCACGCCTAATTACGGGTCATTTCATCGAATCGATCCGGTGCCGCGTGTCATTTTGCAAGTTGCCGTCGACCGAGCTCTGCGTGGAGGCCTGTAGCTCAACTACTTATCTGAACAATGCGTCGCGGCTTTCTGACTCTTCTACTGGTGGCGCTGGCCGTGCTGGCTGCCGTTGGCATGGCCGAAACCGAGCCCGAGGAGGTGGCGGTCGACGTAGACAGCGACCTGATCATCGAGGACGAGACGCTGGAGGCGCAGCCCGAGACTCCGGACGAGGCGGACGCAGTGCCCGTGCACGAGATCGACCCGCGTCTGACACCCGAGGCCATCGAAAAGGTCTTCTCCAAGATGTCGGCCAAGTGCCTCAAGCAGGTGCAGGAGAACCCGACGGACCCGACGCAAGTGTCGGACCGCTGCCGCGCCGAGGTGTCGCGTCGCATCCAGCGCTACCTGGCGCGTCTGGACAAGGAGGAGAAGGGCGAGACGGAGGAGAAGAAAACTGAGAAGCCCGCCAAGAAGCAGAAGCACCGCAGCCGCAAGAGCAAAAAGCAGACGCGTGCCCAGCGCGAGGCCGCCAAGGCCCAGAAGAAGGAGGAAGAGTACCAGCAGACGCTGCAGACAATTGTGGGCTTCGTCGTGACGTTCGTGGCCGTAATCGCCGGCGCCATGTTCTTCATTAACCGCAAGCTCAAGGCCGCTGGCATGTACTTTCCTGACCCGGACGCCAAGGCCACCTGCTGCAACTAAGGATGGCTAGCTAGTCGTAGACAGTAACGTGTCCATTTTAGTATTGGAGACTTGAGTGGAAATGCATTCGCTGGCTTTCAGGACGTCCACCGGAAGTCAAGAAGGCGTCTATGGTGTTCGTGCGCGAGTATTTGTTGATGGTGCTATTTCTTGCCTCCAGGAGCTGCAAAAGCTGCTAGTTGCGATTTTGTGCACCGCTATTACACAACTTCAATGGAGCCGTGCTTGAACCCGTTCTTGGCACCATTCTGCGAGATGATGAGCGGCGAAATTTCGCCTTGCTTGGCTCCATTGATCGCGCCGTTGGGGAACACAGGATCACAGTGCTCCGTGTGTTTTTCTGACAACACAATGATGCCACCCACCGTCGTGACGATGCTGAAGGGGTAGATAACCAGTTGCCACCATGAGTTCATGCCCGAAATCTCGTGGAAGAAGATCACACCCGACACGGAGCCGATCAGGATGAGGAACGCTTGGTAGATAGCCACCAGGTAGAGCGCGTCGTATTCGCGCAGACCGAGGTCTAGGACGTAGATGCCACCGCCTGCCGTTGACAAGGCAGACACGACAATGACGTACGTCTCTGGGTTTGACCAGACAGCTCCGCCTTCCGCAAAAAGTTCAACGGAGGCCTGGAAAAGCAATTTCAACACATTCCCATGCAGGTGAGTTTCGAGGATCTTGAAAAGGCAACAGCCACCACCAATTACGCACCTTGAGAAAGAAAAGGTTGCCACCGATGAGACCAGAGAGGGCGCCGAAGGCAAACCTTCTCCAGCCACTCTTCTTATCGTAACTGCAGATCATCCACACCAGCTATCATAGCAGCACGCATGACAGTACACTCGCGTCAGCATGTCGAAGTACACGATGATAATCCTGTTCAACACTCACCACCACCGCTGTGCACACTGCGAAAATGGCGTACTCGATGAAGATACGGCTTTGGAACAGTGCAAATAGCTCTGCGCTGTGATGCGTCGGCGTGACGTGACTTCCTGAAATGCCGACAAGCATGCAGCCCAGCAAGATGACTGCCGAGCCTCGCACGTCGTGTGTGGACACCTTCTCATTGAGCAGATACGGCGACAGTACGATGTTCCACACGACACTAAAGCCAGCCATGGGTGCCAAGATGGACTAGGAGAGAGCGCAATCGCACAACAACGCAAAGGTCTGTTAGCCTGCCACGTGGCCGTGCAAGGGCAGCAATAGCAATTCCTCCGTCTCACCTGTGCTGCGTACGCGTAGCTCAACGCGTCGAACACGGGGTTGAGCAGGAAGACGCATACGGTAGCGGCTGCCTTGACCGACAGCGCCTGCGAAGACGTGTGCGCCAGCTTGAGCAGCACCTTGCCCAGCGTGCCGAAGAGCGTGGCGGTGAGCGACAGCGACACACCGATGACCCAGAGCTGCGACGTCATGGCTGCTTCGAACCAAATATAAATACCAGAGACTAGCAGGTCGACGAATGTGCTGATGGACGCACGAGCGTTGCAGCCTCGAGGCCAAGCGGAAGAGAGCGAGGAACTGCAGCGCGAACTGACGTTTTCGGAGTCAGCAGCACCGCAAGACCCCACACAAACGGTACCGAGTATGGGAGGGTGCCAGACGTTTTTCACTCGCAACGCTATTTTTGTATGGAGCTGCCTGAAGCTACCTACTGGCACATGAAGCAGCACATGAGGCTGATGCTAAAGCACAGGAAGTTTGCGTGCGCTCCGATCCATTATTGGCAGTCTTGGATGTTGAAAAGAGAGCTTTCGTCGACATGTCCACTGCGCACGACGTGCTGCCGTACCACCACCGAGGACTTCGAGCGCAGCGGTGCCATGTCTATCATTGTCGACGTTACGAGCTGCAAAGTGAGACGCTGCAGTTTGGCTTTTGACCAACGACAACCGACGATATGCGATGCTGCTTGGTGGCAGCACCAGCGGACGACCGAAAACGAGACAATTTCAAAGACTTGAGAGTCTGCAACTGCAGACCACCGAATATCATAAATGAAATGGCAGGCCCGTACTCAAAGCTGTCTGGAAACACATGCATGCCTGCGCATTGGGCGAGTGACTCGCTCGTTTCACCTTACACGGACACGTGAGTGGTGCCGTTGGCGAAGGTGCCTTCCTCTTCCTCCACATCGTCGATGGCGTCCGAATCCGAATCGCCCAGAAGATCGTCGCCATCGTCGGTAGCGTCCTGTACTCCAGCCAAAGTCACATTGGCTTCAACATCAACGTCCAGGTCCGAAGAGCTCAGGACCGAATCCAGGTTATCGTCCTTCGGCTGGGGTTGGCCCATCACCAGGCCAGCGACGCCGATGATCGCCGCCAGACCGCCAATAATTCCGCAGATGACAACCACGGGGCCGTACGCATCGACGAACGACTTGTCTCCCTTCGAGTCAGTGCTGCTGAGCTTCGTGACGAGGTCATTGACCACGTTGGCCGTGCTGGCGACTTCCTTCTCGTCTGGCATGGCGGCCTTCTTGGCCTTATCCTTCGTCTCGCTGTCAGCCACCTTTTTGCCGGACGTCTTGACGCTTCCGTGCTTGTACTCGACCACAGTCTCGTCCGTTGGCTTCTTCTTGGTGGCCTCCTTCTGGTAGTGACCCTTCGCGAGCTTCTTCCCGGCCTTGGCGCCCTTCGACTCGATGCGGACGGTACCATGGTCGTAGTTCCGAACAGTCTCGCCGTTCTCCGCCGTCTCCCCCTCCCCTTCCTTCCTGTGGTGCTTCTGCGAGTGCTTCCCCAACTGAGCGGCGTCTTGGAGTTTGGGCTCCGGGGCCGCATCCTTCTGGTGCACCTTCACGTGCACCTTCACCACCTCCTCCTCTAACTGCCGCAGCGGTGATGCCAGTTCCGCGCCGACACCCGTGCCCGGCGTCTCCGACAGGACAACCGCCGCCGCCACACACAGCAACACCAACGCTCGAGACAACACCATCGTCAAGCTAGATCTCCGTCCAATTCGATTCTGCCATTGGTTTGCGCTGGAATCCAGCCTGGATGGGTTTCGCTTCGATGGAAGTGGGTTACAAAGCCTGATATAGTCGGTTTGGACGGGTATGGATTGCTGAGGTAAATTTATACCCCAAATGCCCTTAAAACAATATTGTTTTCTGCAGTTTACTAACTTCAGCAATATGTTGCTACTTCTTTTCTATTGGTGCCTCCGCCACTACTTGAGCTCCCCACGAGTTGGTCGCGTACGATAGGTGGTTCTCGACGCCTCAGCCGCCGTACAGCTTTGCCGCCTCCGGGACCTTCTTCTCCATGCCGGCGCCTGCCGCGACCAGGAACGGCATGAAGTGCTCCGCCTTTGGATGCGCTTCGAGGGCTCCCGGCGCAGACTCCATCAAGAGGACCCGCTTCGGCTTGTGCGCTCCGCCGGGGTAGAGCTTCTTGAAGATCGAGGCGACGTTGCGAGCTGGCCTGCTTGTGCGGTTTTCCACGCCGTGCTTCAGCAGCCACAGCGGGCCGGGGCCGTGAGATAGTGCGAGGACCGGGTGGCGGTGTACGTCGTCGTCGGAGCTCATCCCAAGGGCAGATTAAGAAATGTGCTGTGGTGTGAGCCAAGTGTTCGGGAATGACACCGCGCATCAAAGTGCACAGCCCGAAACCTTGGTTTAGCGCCATTTTATTGGTCGGGAATACCGTGTGATTGCGTGGGGCATGCTACACGCTGAGTTATCGAGGGCAAGTCTGCAATCCCATTTTGCCTGGCAACCGCTCCGTGGTGGACCAGCTGGAGATGACGAGGTGAATTTTCTCCGTCGTCGTCTTGGAGACCGGCCTCAGTATTCCGTACACAGCGTCGCCTGACAGATCCATGGGCGCGTCTAGCTGGTTTTGATCTCTCGCGCTCAACACCTGTGTACCGCCACGATGCAAGTCAGCTCTTGCCACCAACCAGACCACCCCAGCACGAGAGCCTACCCGCTTGATGTCGGCTATGGTGGATTCACGGAGCTCATGGTCTCGCCACACGAAATCATCGCCAAACTCGTGGTAATAGCGCGTATCTTGCAGCTTCAGGGTTTGCTGTCCGACGAAAGCCACAACTTGTGAGCCGTGGATAGCCTCTGCGCTTCGCTGGTAACGAGTTGCTGCAACTAACCTTATCATCAATGCGGCAATAGTATCTGCACAGCAGCAAGAACCCAAACTCCATCACTCGCTGCAGAGAACAACCCAAAGCTCGGTTAGACCACACAAAGCCGTTATTGTCCCTGTGTTGCAGCTCTTACCACTCGAACTTCGACGTAAATCTCGCCCAAGTCGCGAATGTCATCTGTGAATTCAACGCAGTGTTAGCGTCAGCGAAGAAGACATCCATTGGCAACACCGTGTGACGCACCTTCAAAAAGAAGAACGCGATCGTAGAACAGAATGGCCACTTGCTGCTGCAGTTTGTCCAGCGGCAGCGTCTCTGACGTTCCAGTGATTTTCAGCGAGCGTCCCTGGGAAGCACGCCAATCGATACATGAATGCGTGGCGCGTACAACAAAACCCAGCTTCACAGGGCGCTTCTACCCCTTGTGAGACGGTTCCTGTGTAGCTCGTGCTGCGCCAAGCAGAACCACGAGTACGCCGTCAGTGTTATACACACGGCGGTTGGATTCTAACATGCTGTGCATCAGCTTCCGCACCTGTAGGTGAAATCAAACGACGATGGTTCCCATTGATCGCTGCATTGGAGGAACTACAGGTCAGCACCCACTCTACTTTGAAACAGCACATAAGGCACATACACATCCCGTACACAGCCCCTTCGTGGCCCAGCATCCATGTATGCAGTGCCTCCTTGGCATCAAAGTGGATCGTCAACCCGCTAGCGGGATGGTCGATCTGAAGCGTGTTGTCGACGAACACGACCTCGGGCAGCGGGATCGCGGGGCGAAGACGCAGTTCAGCCGCCAGTTTCTCACGCTGCGCTGAGCTCATCGCCGGCGCCTTGTGGCAGGAGAAGCGCCATCCGCCAACTTCACGCGCGGTCTCGGTGGAGGGCGCCGTGGCACCTTGGCCGCTCGCTGTGGAGGTGCTCATTAATAAATGTCACAATGCAAATAAAACCCGGGTACAAATGGGTTTTTCGAACATGATTTGCCATTGCACCCGAACTTGCAGCGACAGCTCTCTGGCGACATCCCGAGCCTGCAGCGGAAGCCTACCATAGGAGGCGCGCAAGAAATCACAGTCGACGGACGAGCGAATGCGCATGGGCGCATGGGTGGAGGCGAACTCGCACGCTAGCGCCGACAGCCCCGCTCGCTTGGCCAGTGGCCAATGGCCACACGCCAGGCCCGCAAATGAGCATTGTCGTTAGCGACACGGTCGGTTGAAGCGCTCGCTGCGGTTGTCTCATGCGCGGCAAAGATACTTTCATGTGACGGACGGGCAGGACAGGCGGCGTTGAACTAGGGCGACGAGTTCAAGCTGCGGCGAGCGCTTTGAGTCAAAGTTTGAAGTCAAACGAGCACACCATCTCGCAGGCACGGCTGGGCGCCAGTCGCCGGACAACATGCCATGCAAAGCGCAGTGCAACCGGTTGAAGTCCTCGTCGACATCACGACGGACAAGGTGGCTACACCACGCGGCCGTGTCATCGGTCGTCGCGTTGTGACCAGATTTTGGCCAATCATATGTCCGTTATACCCTTCATTATCCACCAATCACAGAGATTCTTTGGGACAACAGTGGGAGAGAGACACGTTTCGTCGATCATAACCCTTTGAAAATCGATTATCGATTATAGCGGGATATGAAGGCCGTCAACTTACTTCAATAACCGGGACTTTCTCGTGACATTTGTGTCGAGGAACCGCCGGTAAACCTGATCTTCGGTGCTGTTTTCAAGGGGCCGTTGCGACGTGCGCTCGGCGCTTGTCGCTTCTTACCTTCTACAGTGTAGACTACACCGCCGCACACCCAGCACCGCTGCACACCCAGGATCAGAGAGCACCGAGCGAGCACGCTAGCCTCCCGTACAGTACTAATATCCAGCTGCTGAAGCGCTCTCTAGGTAAACTTTCACATTTAGATTTGGATACGTGCTATATAAATAGGCATTCGTGGCCTTTAAGGCCACGAATGCAGTCAAACCAGCTTCATCAAGTGGTGTGCAGTCTATCGGTGACGGTAATATATGCTGGTAATAGATACCCAAGCCGATATGAACGCCGGAATCAGCACGTTCGATTCGCTCTCCTCGCAGTGGACAAATACACACAATACTAAAATTAGAAGACAACGGAAATCGGCGGCATCTTGCTATTTATAAAATCCTTGAGATACGTTCTTACCCAAGGCTTCACAACGTAAAAATTATAGTAGCTCCTTAGTGCCCCCGATGCGATGCTCTATTCCGTAGGAAACGCTACTTCTTCATTCTGGTTATATTAACATGTTACTTGCACCTATTTAAAAATAGGTGCATGTAAAGGCACGAAAGTTCATTATTATTTTGCAGCATCGTCAAAATAGATCCCAGCACCGCTCCACGAAAAGAATGAGAATACTGGACTGCGTTTTGCTGAAAAAACATGTTGATGTGCGTGCTGCAGACTGCCAGTGGAAGGCCGCAATGACGTAGCGCGAACTGTACGTTAGCCGGGTGCTCTGCCCAGGCTACATGTTGTAGCCAAATAGATATTGATATGTATATCATCTGCATCGGAAGTATGTTAGTAGTATCCAGAAACCTCTTTATAAACTGCAAGATCGGTATATTTAAGATGTTCCAGCCTTTGTTAGCTGAGTTACGGCTGCAGCGTTTTGCTCACAAGCATAGCGTGTTACCCATTCTCAAAATGGTCACTTTTCCACTCGGAATATTCTGCTTTCCAAATTCTGGTTGGCCGAGACCTCCTTCTTACGAACGCAAGTGAAAACCGCCGGCTCTTAAGCGCTTGTCTCTGTGATGATGTGGCGTACCTAGCGTCAGCTGTTGTCGAGTCGCACGTCCTCGAGCCCAAAACGGAGAAGACACGCAGACACGCAGAGCCGCATAAGCCGAAGAAGCCGCCGCGAGCCACCTCCCGACTCCGAGAATCCCCCCACTTCCACCCAGCCAGACCGGCAAATAGAACGCGCAGGAGCAGTTCGATAGACTCAAGATGACGGGTGACGGAGGCGTGGTCGTGCCGCACAACGTGTTCGCGAAACTGCCCTCGTACAACCCCTTCGTGGGCACGTTCCACCACGCGCCGAGGTGCGTCCCTGCTTCAGACTACGTGCTGCAGCTTCCCCCCCCCTGTTGAGTCTTTTCTTCCGAACTTGCTACTGACTGACGCTTTCTATGGGACTGCAGCGCTGGCAACCGCGGCGCCGTCTACTTCTCGAGCGACATCGTCGACATGGCAGAGCTCGAGGAGCGCAAGAAGTTTCGCCACCACCCGCTCACGGGCATCTTCCACTCGCTGCCGGGCTACTACGACCCGCTGCACAAGCTGGCGGCCTGTCGCCGCGTTATGACGGCCGAGGGCGTCTACTCCGACACCGAGTCGCTGCGCTCCTTCGTGGCCATGGACATCACGGACACCGAGGACTTCGCGTCGCTCCAGCAGCCCTCGCAGATGAACCGCATGTACAGCGACTCCAGATGCATCCCCAACGCAGACCTCATGGCGCGTCCGCGCCGCTTTAGCGACGGAGACGCCGATCCGTTCTTCAACGGCACCAAGACCGGCTCACCCAACAACAAGAAGGACGGCATCGTCGACGACCACGACGAATCCACGGACAGCGACGTGGACGAAGACCTTGCCGCTTTGGAGCAGCAAGCGCCTCGCTCAATGCCCCTGAACATTCTTTCGGTCACGGACAAATACGATGTTCCACCGCCCGTTGGCGGCTTGCCGCCTCGACGTACGCCGTACAAGAAGGCGAGGAAGTCGTCTGGTACGTCCTCCACTAGCACGGAAAGCGAGGGATTGTCTCCGCTGAGATCGTTCACTGCCCCGAGCTATGAGCGCGCCGAGCTGGGTAAGTCGGCTGGGTGCTCTGAGCTGACGGACGGTTTCATCTCGACTGGTAAGGGCATCTTCAGGAAGGTTGGCTTCCGCTCGTCTTTGCATGAGCGTCCGAGTGACAAGGATGCGGGCAAGCTTCGGGCACCGGCAAAACTGAAACTACTGCGGTCTATGAGCGAGGGAGACTCGGACGACGATATCAACAATGAGTACACCCAGGCAGCACCGCGCATTCCTGCGAATCCATTTGTGGCAAGACGCTTGAACGATGGTGATGAGCTCCGTATCATGGCAATTCACCGCACAGGACGTCGCGACTCAATGGCGCTCAAAAATGACCAAGAGGGGAGCGACAGCGAGGACGAGTACAACCACCCGAAACCGTATTTTATTCACGAGAAGGCTGTCACGGAGCAGTATGAACTGGTCGGCGAAGACCAGCTGGGTGATGGCTCCTACGCTGTGGTCAAGCCTGCCATTCGTCGCGTCAACGGAAAGGAAGTCGCGATAAAGCAGATTCACAAGCGTTTCCTGCGCGACGAAGCTGCCAAGAATGCTGTGAGCCGCGAGATCGAGATCCACCTCCGTTTGCGCCACAAACACATTGTTCGTCTGTATGAGGTTTACGAGACTCCGGATTTCCTCTACCTCGTCATGGCCAAGGCGACGAAGGGCAACCTGAAGTCCCTGATGCAGAGAAAGCGCATGCTTCCTGAGGCACTTGCCGGCAAGCTGTCCCAGCAAATTGTCCGTGCTGTACTATTCCTTCACGACATGGGCGTGTTGCACTGTGATCTGAAGCCTGACAACATTTTGCTGAGCGATGCCAAGACGGCGAACCAAGACAACGGCGACATCTCTCCGAACGTGCGCCGCAATACCCCTCCGAAGTCGAGTCTGGATCCTCACGCCGACGTCAAGGTGAACGACTACAACGTCGAGCTGTGCGACTTCGGGCTGTCTGTGAAGGTGCCGGATGTTCGCTTCTTCAAGCTAACAGGAGACGTTCACAAAGTCCCCTTCACAGGAGTTACGGGTACTTCAGGCTATATTGCTCCTGAGTTGCTGCAACAGCAGTCGTACGGCAAGCCGGTGGATATGTGGTCGGTGGGTATTATTATTTTCGAGATGCTGACCGGATACCAACCATTCTACCCGCCGCACGTTTGCATCGAGGAAAACGCGGATTTCTCAGATCGCATCTGGAAGACGATCAGCGCTGACGCCAAGGACTTGGTTCAGCGCCTGCTGGAGCGCGACCCGGCCAAGCGACTTACGGCCGCTGAGGCTCTTGCGCACACTTGGTTCGAGTCGGCCATGTTTGCCATTTAGATGTGCCGACTCGTTTCGGGTCTAGCTGCGATGAGCGATGAAAAAGAGTAACACGTTTTGGGTTATAGCACAAAAGTACAAAAGAAGAGTATACTGCGAGACGAGATTGACATTTTTTTGCAATCCAAAGTTGCTGCTCCTTACAACCATTATAGCAGAGGTTGTGTGCTGCTGCAACCCTGCTTGTGAGCCTTCGGTTTCTTGGCTTTGTTATCAGCCCACTTGAAAAAATCGCACCTCGCGTCGGGATTGCCCTTCTCCCCCTGTAGAAACAGAACTTTGTCAGAACTTGTCGTTTGTTTATCGATGATTCAGGTTCAGCTTACCGCTGGTTTAGTGCAGACGTAAAACTTGCGGCCCCAATTTTCGTTCGCCTTCAGAACTGATCGAAGCACAGTCGATTGACCGCAATAGCACAAAGGGGTTGGGGAAGGTCGGCCACTTAAGACTTGAGCCCACTCGAGTTTCCCTTCTTCCACTGGTTTCCGATTTGCTGCCTTCTCCACGATTCGTACACCTCCAGAAAGCATTTGTTGATACACAGATGAACTCTCTTCAGGCCAGGGATCTTTATCAGACGGAGGAGACTTTCGTTTTGTCCCTGTTTGCCTGAAGAACGACGTAATTGGCTGCTGGCCGCGGTTTATCCGTTTCTTAGGTCGGGATACACCAGATGAAGAGCGCTCTGGGAACGTAAACGCCTGCGTCGAGTCGTTTTCAGCATCAATCGTACTGTTACTTCGAACGACAAACGACTTGATACTCTGCTGCGTGCCCGAGAACTCCACGAAATTCTTGGCACACAGAGCTGCAGCAATCCCAAGGCTGGTGTTTGAATAGGTTTCCAGGTCCAGGGTGCAAGACATCACCACTGGGCAATGATCAGATCCGAGGCGTTTTGCTTCGATACTGTGCATGCAACGATCAAACAAATTGTAATTTGTCGCCAGTGCTTTCCAAACGTTCTTCGTGATCGGCGACTTACCTGCACGAAGAAACACACTCAAGAAATGGGGAGTCCACAAAAATGTAGTCGATTCGGGTTCCATAATTTGTTTGACGCGCCCCTGTTTGTGTATTCCAGCACTGAAGCAAACAGAGCAATCACGTAAAACTAATTAATCCATGACTATGCACCGGGAATATTTAACTACGCACCGTGAATGCTTTAGTCTGATTGGGGTGGAGATGACGGAATGTATCAATCATTCCAGTTGTAGCTCCATTCGTAGCATTTTCACTATTGGGCTCCGAAGGAGATGCCTGCCCATTCTCTTCTGGTGGTCCAAGGAAAGAGTCCATCCACCTTCTGCACGGG
The DNA here is from genome assembly GCA_001314425.1 of Phytophthora pluvialis. Classification (NCBI taxonomy): domain Eukaryota; phylum Oomycota; class Peronosporomycetes; order Peronosporales; family Peronosporaceae; genus Phytophthora; species Phytophthora pluvialis. Next base: position 13,266 of record LGTU01000077.1, on the reverse strand, counting down.
TGATCCCCAAAAGAGCCACCACCCGCTCGATGGGCGTCCGGGTCACAATGATCAATTTCTCGGTGCGCGATATTGATATCACCCTGCGTTTTCAAACACCAGCACTCAAGTTGGTACCCCGCAACTTCAACGTATGCTACAGACGTCAGCACGAACCACGACAATAACGTGCTTGTTTGCTGCTCGTAAAGCCCTGACTCGATCTTCCAACAACGCATGAAACTGAAATTTGTACTCCAGCCGATCCGCGGATGCCAGAGCTGGGCAATAGGTATTGAGCAGCACGAATGCTTGGTGGTCGGTGATAATGCACCGCCCTTCAGCCTCCAAATCATTCACCAATTTGGACGGAAGCTGGTAAAATTGTAGCAGGCAGCACAACAATATCCGCGTCAATTAAAAGGCCACGGCACGGTAAACAGCAGCACCAAGCCACCTCGTGATGCAGAGATCCGACGTGCCCGACGCTGTCCTCAGTCTGTCGGAGTCCCGTCAGTCCTTCCTCAGCTGCTACAGTCGGCAGGTCGCTCTTGACGAAGGTCACCACGCCCGAGTAACCCCCTCTGTGCCGACAGAAGGAGTAGAACGCGTCGAATCCTGCGGTAACATCGACACTTTAAAACCCCAACACCGACTCCGGCCTGCATTGGCACAGTCGCCTGCCTCACCTGGCGGTCGCACCAGCTCCTCGTCGAGCTCCGAGCGCGTCATCTTCGTCTCCTGCAGGCAGATGATGTCGGCCTCGAGGCTCTCCAGGAACTGCTGTAGACTCAGCTCCAGCCGCTGCAGCACGGCGCGCAGGCCATTGACGTTCCAGGTCACAAGCCGCAGCTCCCGCTTCATCGTCTTCAATCTCCACAAGCGCCTCGATGTGTTCGTGTAAGTACGATGCAATATGTCATCCAATCAGCACATTCATTTCTCGTATCCACCAATCACGACGTTTGGCGCCGTTTCCCGCGCGCATCGCCACTTTAGACATTGCGCGCCGGGGATTTCCGCAACCATGAACGTGGACGTCACGGCCATCCGCGCGGCCTTCGCGGCCTGCAACTTGGACCTGCAGGAGGACGCGGCCAGCACGTGCGTGTCCATCTGCACGGAGTTCGGCCTGAACTCGGACGCCATGGCGGCGCAATGGGACGCCTACTCCATGAACCAGCAGCTCTCCGGAGCCGCCGACGCCGACGGCCTCGTAGCCTTCCGCTCGCACCTCAAGCAGCAGCAAGCCAAGACCAAGGAGCCGGCGCCCACTGACGCCTCGCAGAAGCGCCGCCAATCCAAGACGCCCGTCGTCAAGCGCGAGGCCGAGAGCCAGGACAAGCTCGAGGCGCTCTACAGCACCAAGTCGCCCGAGGGCAAGCATGCACGCTCCTATTCCAGCCCGCAAGGCAGCAACAAGGTGCAGCGCAAGGAGGGAATGTTCTCGCCCTCGTCGATGCAGTCGCCGCCCGGCAACAGCTACGAGAAACGCACGGACGCCGGCAAGACGGTGTCCGACTTCAACGCGCACTTGAGGAAAGAGATCGAGGGGCTGGGAGCCAACACGGGCAACCCAGTGAAAGTTAAGGCCCCCTTCCCGTCCCGCAACCTTGCACCCAGCTCTGCATACATGTACACGCCGCTGTTCCAGCGAGCCATTGCATTGGACGAGCAACTTGTCGAGTACGAGGAGCTGGTGAAGGAGAAGTTCAAACTGGAAGAGCTCAAGCCGGTCGGAGACCCCTCGCCGGCGCAAGTTACGGTAGTGGGACGAATCGTGTGTGAGGCTGCTGAGGGCAAGCTGAACCCGAGCGTTGTGCAGATTGAAGGATCCAGGAAGACCTGCGGTGGGCAGCGCGTCCTCCTCGACTTGAGCAGAGTCCCCAACTTCCAGGTTTTCCCGGGAAAGGTTCGTTTCCGCGATGCTGTTGTGGTTGTACATTGGCGTGAAAACGGTGGATGAAGATACTAACATGATATGCGCGTCATTTCAGATTGTTGCGTTGGAGGGTGTCTTTCCGGATACGCGGTCACCGATGGCCGTGAAAAGATTCCTTGAGGTAAGTAGGTTTTACTGCTTATTGGCTTGCAGTGGAAATATTACTGATGTCCTCCTTCAATTCGGATGTGTGTGTGTTGTGTTTATAGCCGATTCCAGCACCACCGGCTTTATCGACCCCGGCACGCATCAGAGAGATCCAAAGCGAGCACGGGAAGCCTGTCCGCGTGCTCACTGCTTGTGGCCCTTTCACGACCACCAGCAATGTGGACTACTTGCCGCTGAATGATTTGCTACAGATCGCCATTGACCAGAAGCCGGATGTACTCATTCTCGTAAGAGTGACGCTACTCTGTTAGTGCTAATGCAGTGATATGTGCAATTTTACTGATTTTCTCCGCTTTTCTTGCAGGTGGGCCCGTTCATCGATTCGATACACTCGATGTTTCAAGACGGACTGGTCAAGTACGATGACATGATGCTTAGCTTCGAAGAGATCTTCTTGTTCAAAGGTGCAGCGCTTTCGAGCAAAGTGTTCGAGCATTACTTATATACTAACCCTGGCTATTGTCAATGCGTTTTGCTCGCTAATAGTGGTGACGCTACTGAACAACGTGTTGTCGCAAGACGAGCGGATCCAGATTGTCATCGTTCCTTCACTGAGAGATGCGAATCACGAATACGTGTACCCTCAGCCACCCCTGAACAAGAAGAAAGCGTGCGAAGCGTTAGGGACACCTGAGTATGCCAAGGTTCGTCCTTTTGTTTGATTCATAAAATCTGTACTATGCTATGGATTCTAACTTCCAATGATCTCTGTAGCGCGTCCACTTCATGTCCAACCCCAGCACATTTTCGATCAATGGCGTTGTGTTCGGAACATCAGCCTTGGACGTCGTGGTGCAACTGAGCTCCAACGAGCTTCACAGGTCAGGTTGCCTACATTTCTCAGTTTTTTTTTCTATTTGGGTGATACCTTACATTCTTTGCTGATCCCAACTGTAGAGCTCAAGTTCGAGACCAAAACCGACTTCTCCGCCTGTGTGAACAAGTTGTCGACCAGCGAAGGTTCGTTATCTATACCCTCGTTGATATTCAATCGTTTAGTTGATGGCCCTTAATGTGTTCTTCTTTGCCCTGCATTTTCGATAGCTTCTACCCTATGTTCCCCCCACCGCCAAGTAGTGAGGCGCCCATCGACCTGCGGTACATGAAGCAGTTCCAGTTCGAGCAGACGCCGGACATTCTACTGCTTCCTTCAATCCTCAACCGTTTTTGTGGAGTATGTTTTACCACGAAATACGTGGCTACTTGTGCGGATGATGCTCACCGTTACCGTGTTTGTCGGAACTGTAGCGCGTTAAGGACTCCATCTGCATTAACCCCGGCCAGCTTTGCAAGGGCGAATCCGGTGGTACCTTTGCGCATGTCACGATCCTCCCGTTGACGAACGACAAGATCGAGAGCGCAACCGATGACAAGTGCGCCCACTTCGTGCCAGACCGAACGATTGTCGAGATCAAGCGTATCTAGACAGTAGTTGCAGACGTTGAGAGCGCACCCAGCGATTCACTTGGGACAAATAATCAAATCCGATTGTGAATTTTACCAGTACATCCTGGTGCAACGTGCTTGTGACGCCTCAACTACATCAACTACAGTACATGTACTCGGCCTCGCCCACATAGGGGAAACACGCGAAACAGACCGAAATGCAGTTACCCCGCGAAGACGGAATTGCAACAGGGATGTTATACAAGACAAGCTGAACTAGCTCTCGGCAGCGTACGTATGAAGTCGTGTTGGTGTTTCTCCCACGTGAACAAACGCGATGGTTTTTTGCTGTACCCTACCTTAGACACGCCGCAGTTCTACTTTATTGCGAGTGCTTCTGAAGGTAAGCAGCAATCTCTGGGTTCGCCTTCACGCGGTTCACGATGGCCTCCAGCTCCGGGTACGAAGCGGTGGAAAAGCCAGGGATGAACTTGACCAGCAGTTCACGAACAGGTCGAAAAGTTGGACGTCCGCAAACGTAACCTTGCTTCCAACAAAGAAGTCGCCCTTGATCAGCTTGGTAAGGGTGTCGAACTTGAACGGAATTGTCTCCTGCAGGAATCTGGCGGTCTTCTCAGCCTTCTTCACCTCGTCCTTCTCAACAAAGAAAATGTCGAGGTAGTTCGCATACAGCTCAGACAGCATCTCCAAGATCATCTCGACGTGCAGATCTTCGAGCGGGTCCTCCGGGTAGAGTCCACCCAGCTTGGCAGCGTAACGAACGATGGCCATGCTCTGGCAGTACGTGGTGCCACCCACCTCCAGCAGCGGAAGTTTTCCCAGCGGAGTGGTGGGTTTCAGAGCGCCCACTGCGGAAAGTCGAGGCGAACATCCTCGAAGGGGGTCTTTCCGTACGTGAGCAGGAGACGCGAGAGTTCGCCGCGAGTAGGGAGCTGGAAGTATGTGAGCTTGAGTTGCGGGGTCATTGTTTCTCGAGGACGTTGGATGCAAAATGAGGTAGTGGTGTGTGAAGAGCAAGAATGGAAACGACTGCAAATTCGCGGTCGTCATACGCTGTTGGTTAAATCCGGTCGCTATCAATCTGCAACATGTTACACGTATAGGACCGATTACACTAGCAGCTCGAAGCACTGCATGGAGCATGGACTCCATACGTTCCTTGAGCTCCATCATGGAGCTCAAGGAACGTCTGGTTTAAGGTTAAACACCTGTACAAGCTTTCAACACGAGTATACACCGAGTCGGTATACTTTATGAAAGTCGTGTTGAATTTCCAAATGCGAAATTTGCCGCCAAAATTCAAATTTTAATCTGCTCTTCCGGCACTCTTATTTTCGGTACAAATCCGAAATTATTATCCTGAATAGCCGCTGGAGAGGCAGCATGTCGAGCGATACACCAAGCGAAGCACGGCCTCTCACGTACGTTGGACGCGCATGATCATATATGTAGCTTATTATGTATGCGTCTTACTCTTTGTACTCGCGTCCTGTTGCCTCGTTCAGCTCTGACACGTCGCCGTTGACGTCCAAGGAGTTTATCTTCGGCCGCATCAAGCAGAACTTCGACCTGGAGACGCAGAGCTGCCGCCAGAGAGACCGCACTGCAACACAAGATACTCATGTTGAGCGTGGTGACGTCAACCATGTGCAGGACCAGCTGCGTCGTCTGAAGCGGCGATGCGCCAAGTTGGAGCGGAAGCTGCAAGAAAAGGAGGCAGAGATTCAAGCGCTGCAAGACCAGCAACAGTTGCGCTTCCCACTGCTGATGCACGAGACGATGCGCAATCTACGCTCGCTGGAAGACAATCAGTCTGACCGAACAGCCAGCGTGTCTGTAGGTTGAGCTTGATTGCGGTCCAATGTCTTGGAGTTGTGGCATTGACGACAATATGCAGCCTTTGTCGCATTCTGTGATAAGCAGCATGGCCCACGATAGGAGAGATGTCGATGCTCGCATCCACGAATACGAGCAGCAGGTACGGTGCTTCATGAGACTGTGAAGAGGTAGTTCGTGGCTGGGTATTTATTTTGTAGATTGCTGAATTATACGAGGAGAACCAGCAGGAGAAACTCAAGAACGAAATGCTGAGCGAGTGTCTTCACGACCAAAAACACGCCAAGGCGAAACTGATGAAGGCGTGTAAACACGTCAAACAGGAGCTTCAAGCTGTGAAAGATAGCGGGATGAGCCAGATGTTGGTGGATATTGAGGCGCGCTGTGACGCCTTGGAGAAAGAGAAGGCCCAGATAATTGAAGAGCTGTCAGCCGAACGTTCATTGGTAAGATTTCGTGCTGCCAACTGCACGTATCATCGGCAAACACACAAATTCATCGAATACTGTTTGTCGTATCCGTAATTATGTTCACAGCGCGCGGAGCAAGCAGCTCAGCAGGAGGTCCTCGCCAAACAGCTTGAAGATTTTCTTCAGGGGTCTGCACAATGGGAAGGTATGCAGTTTATTGGTTGTGAATCACCCTCGCTTCTTGTTACTAACAGAACTCTCGACAGATATTGTTGCTCGGAAAAACGAAAAGCTACAACAGTTACGGGATCAAATATGCGAGCAGCAGCTGACGATCGAGAACTTGAAAGCAGACTTAAAATTTGTTGAACAAAGGGTTAACCGCCGCCCTGAACTTCGACGAGAAGATGACCAAGAAGAGGTTCGCTCTTGGTTTTCTGCTGAATATTTAGCGATCGCTATGCTAACATTTACGATGCTTCCGCTTTGCCTTCCAGATCGAACATCTAAAATCCACTATCAGCGTGCAAAGGACGAAAGCTGAAGAAGCTCAAAGAGAATTGAGAGAGCTCCGAACCGAGAATGATTTCTTGCGCGAGCAGCTTGCTGTCCAACATGGAGAAGGCCTTGTTCAAAACGATGGTTCCTCGTGTGCTTCTCAAGAGACCTACGATAAGGTGCTGATCCAGGTAAGATGCTGGCCAATTCCGCAACGCAACAGGGTTGTCTTATGTCACAATTTGTGCTTGTTCCATTCGTATCCAACACCAGGTCCGATTTATCAAAAGAAGACTGCATGCACTGACGGAGCTGGTACAGACATTCGAAGAAACAAATACCGTCGACATCAATTTGTTCGATGCAGGAGATTTGTATCATGAGGATTGGGCCCAGGATGACACCGTTACTGCTCAATCATGCCACGAGTATGCGATGCAGCTTTCTCTAAGTGTTTTGGAAGCGGCTCGATATCTGTCAGAGCTGCAACAGGTAGTTGAAGACGCTTGCGCTAGGCTAATGGGTAGCACATGCGCGTTACAGTAACCCGCCGAACGCGAGATCTTGGTTGTTGGATATCTGGTACTGTACCAATGTTGATCCTGTTACCATTGCATCTTCATTTCGTTAAGCACGTAGAACACAGTATGATAGAAACGTGGCTGCAAACCAATATACAAGTAAGCCCGATAAGTTACCGGCGGTAACTTCAACTGTAAAGCGAAAAGCTTTACTACACTGCATCTACGGACGGCAATGATTTACGACGAGTGCTTCGCAAAATAGGCAGCAATCTCCGGGGTCGCCTTCACGCGGTTCACGATGGCCTCCAACTCTGGATACGGAGCGGCAGAGAAGCCAGGGGTGAACGTGCGCAGTGGGTTCTCGAACAGGTCGAAAAGTTGGATGTCCGCGAATGTCACCTTGCTGCCCATGAAGTAGTCTCCCCTGATCATCTTGGCGAGTGTGCCAAACTTGAGAGGGAGAGATTCCTGCAGGAATTTGGCCGTCTTGTCGGCCTTCTTGGCCTCGTCCTTCTCGTGGAAGAAAATGTCGATGTAGTCCTCGAATAGCTCGCACATGGTCTCGGAGATCATTTCGACGCGAAGACACTCGAGCGGGTCTTCCGGGTAAAGGCCGCCAAGCTTGGCGGCATACCGAGCGATGGCCATACTCTGGCAGTACATGGTGCCGTCCGCTTCGAGCAGCGGCATCTTGCCCAGCGGCGTCTTGGGTTTCAGAGGACCCCACTCGGTGCCGGGGAGACGGACATCGTCGAACGGAACCTTGCCGTACGTGAGCAGGAGGCGAGAGAGCTCGCCACGGGCGGGGAGCTGGAAGTAGGTGAGCTTGAGCTGCGGAGCCATCGTCTTCTCGGTGCGGGCGTCGAAAGGGAAATGAGTTATGAAGGTGGGGACGGTCGCCGGTCACGATCTCCCGCCGTTGGAGGGTGGGCCAAGAGGAGCGGACCCAGTCACTAATAAATGACTGGGTCACTCCCTTCCAACTCAGAAGTTCTACAACGCCGGACGTGGTGTTCAACACCGGAAATGCTTCAAGCCACAAATACCCGTACAAAGTGGCTTGCTTGTCGCTTTGGCAGACTGCGCTTTGTCCGCGTCGTACACGTACCAGCATAAGAGCATAACTAAAGTTATGCTAACGTTACGTGTATGAAGCCGCAAGAAGGCTATCGTACGGAACGCCTTTGGCTCGCGTCCCGTGCCGAGCTCCTGAGATTGCATCATCAAGTATATCTTCCTGCTATAAATAATAAACCGCTTTTACCGACTTCTCTCTCAGTAGCATCCATACTCAAATCCGCTACAGACTTGCTTTTTTTATTCTATTACCTATGATCAATCATAAGACTGCATCCGCAAACGACTCCCCTCAGCTTGATCCCGGCATCACGATCATTTGCCAACGAGCCCCGAAGACATGAACCAGTTCGCGCTCGTGGCCGTGACCGCCGTGCTGGTGGCCCTCTACCACAACTACTTCGCGCCGCAGCCCGCCGTCTGGCTGGTGCCCTCGCAGCTCAAGCTCACGTACTTCGCCGGCCCGGGCCGCGCCGAGCTCTCGCGCTTGATCCTGTCGGCCGGCAACGTGTCGTTCGAGGACGAGCGCCTGGACCGCGACGCCTTCCTGGCCATCAAGCCCACGCTGCCGCTCGGCCAGGTGCCGGTGCTGGAGGTGGACGGCACCACGTACAGCCAGAGCATGGCCATCGCGCGCTACGCCGCCAAGCTCACGGCCCTGTACCCGCAGGACCCGCTCGAGTGTCTGCGCGTGGACATGGCATCCGAGTCGCTCATTGACGTCAAGACGCTCATCGCGGAGATCACGTACCACACGCCGGATGAGGCCGCCAAGGCGGAGAAGACCAAGAAGCTGCTGGAAGAGAGCGTGCCCAAGACGCTCAAGCTGCTCGAGGGGTTCGTCCAGAAGGGGGCCTTCTTCCTGGGCGACAAGATGACATACGCGGATCTGCAGCTCTTCGACCTGGTCAAGAACGGACTCGGCAACTTCGCAGACTTCTCGCTGGACGCGTACCCGAAGCTCTCGGCGCTAGTTGCCGAGGTGGAAGCGAGCCCCAACGTGGCGGCCTACCTGGGCAAGCACCAGAAGTAAGAGGAGACAGATAAGGGATGGAGTCGTATCTACTGGAATGATTGTTTTTTTCCTGCCCGCGCGTCCTGGTGAGATTGCGACCGTGTCTATCATGCTGCTGTCAATGTTCTAGAAGTTGGCGTTGGGACGCGACGCTCGATGATCAAGCGTGGGGCCCGATGCACATCACAACTCTCTTCGTGTATTATGTACGAAGGGCGTTGCATAACGGTACGATTCGCACGTTACGCAATCTTGGGCTGAAGCGACTTCACGCGTGATTCATCATCCCGCCCAGTGCGTGCTCTCCACGTGGTGCTGGTCCTTCATCACCGGACCGCTGGACTCAGCTCGAGCACACTCTCGAATTCGCTCCGCTCCACACAAGCTCCTCCCAAGCCCCAACCGACCACCATGGCCCAGCCCCAGCTCAAGCTCACCTACTTCGACGGCAAGGGCCGCGCCGAGCTCTCGCGCATGATCTTCAACTATGGCGGCGTCGCCTTCACGGACAGCCGCATCGCGCACGCCGACTTCGCGGCGCTCAAGCCGACGCTTCCCTTCGGCCAGGTGCCCGTCCTCGAGGTGGACGGCACGGTCTACTCTCAGAGCATGGCCATTGTCCGCTACGCCGCCAAGATCGCCGGCCTGTACCCGAGTGACGCGCTGGAGGCCCTGAAGGTCGACATGTTCTCGTTTTCGATGGGCGACCTACAGGAACCCTTCGTGGACTTCATGTTCAAGACGTCGGATGAGGCCGAGAAGGCCCAGAAGAAGAAAACGTTCATCGAAGAGATGGTGCCCAAGTTCCTCGCTGCGCTCGAGAAGATGGTGGCAGGTAAGTTTATCCTCGGAGACAAGCCCTCGTACGCGGACCTGCAGTTCGTCGACGTCGTGGACAACAAGCTCAAGTGGGCCTTCCCGGACTTCACGCTGGACGCGTTCCCCAAGCTCGCTGCCCTGCTGAGCAACGTCAAGGCCGAGCCCAAGATCGCTGCCTACCTGTCGAAGCAGTAGCTCCACCCTGTTCAGGAGTGTCTGACATCTATTTTTAACGTAGCATCCGTTAACTCTAAACACGAAGAGATCTGATCAATCCGCTGCTACAGAGCGAAGGTTTCTATGTGTGCAACCGAGCCCGTATGATTCAAATGGAGTGGCAATGTTCGGAACCTACCAAACGCCTATACACTCACTCTGTGTAAACCATGGGAACTGCTCGCTTGTGTTGGTCAAGGGCAACGCCTTGAACTTCAGCTGCATGCCGGTGGTATGGCTGCGGTAAGACTGAAGCATCCTTCGTTCAACCTTTCGCCAATCGGACACTTGACTTGTGAGTCACCGCAGGATTACGCGGTCCAAGTCGATTATCTCGGAAGCAGGCAGTCGAGCTCGGCGTTGGTCATCCGGATACACGTGAAACTCTGGCCCCACTTACTCTTTCTCCTCTGTGAAGTTCACTACATGTATACTACTATCGGATACAACCCAACCATACGCTCAAGCTGTAACACCATCGCCAGTCCAACTTTCAATTCACTCACTTTAACATCAAGGGCCGGGCGAGCGCGCACACATGCTCTTTCACTCGGAGACGTGTCGCTTGGAGATACGGGGGTCCAGCACTGAAGACACGATTGCCTATGGGACAGTTACCAGCGCTGGAGCAAGACGTCGTCGTTTTGCACCGAGCTTGGGTATCGCGCAGCACAACTTGCAGACCGACCAATATCCGAGTGATCGGGGGGGGGGGCCAACGGAATCCACCACGATAATGACATGACAAAACGAACCAGGATTTCATTAACGGCAAGGCGGCGAAGGCATTCGGCGCCCTGGAGAAGTTCGTAGAAGGCAACTTCATCCTCGGAGACGACGAGTACGCGTTTTGACTTCGTGGAAATGTGTCATCCCAATATTCAACCTTGAGGGATTCCCAAAGTTGGCTGCGGTGATCGCCAAAGGCATGACCGACCCCAAAATTGCCGCCTCCCTTGCTCGGGAATCCAAGCAGTGAGCAAGGATCCAAAGGGTTTCGACTAATTGGACGGGAGAACTACCACGCAACAGGTTGGTATCAGACCCGGACATCGCCGGCCATTTGGTAGGGCCACTCCATGGTGCTGAAACAAAGCACTAAGTTGCAAGGAGCTGATTCCTCGTTGACGCCATGGAAATCTAAGCTGCCCGAGTTGGTCATACAACATTGATTTATTAATCTACCGCTTTCGCACCACCGTGTGTAGTGTCATCTCCTCGTCTCATCGACTACGAAATACGCGTCGCCGCAGCGCTTACTTAGTAGCTGCTCGCGTTGAAGTGGTCGGCCGTCATTACCTTGGCCCAGGCCGAAGAGAACACGTGCTTGAAGACGCTCTCCTCTGACGCGAACAGCTGCACCGCCTCCTTCAGCTCGGGCGCCGCCAGCAGCGCCAGGTCCGTGTCCAGCATGTAGATATCCTTGCCCTCCGCCTTGAATTCCTTCTCGGACACCCCCGTCCACGTCTCGTTCAGGAGCACCTGGAAGTACTCGTTCGACAAGGTAAACGAGTTGTTGCTGTACGAGCCGCTGTAGCCCAGAGTCTTCTGCTGCGCCACGCTGCGCGGGCGACCGGCGAGAGCCACCGCCTCGTACGGCGACACACCGAGGATCTTGATGTTGTCGCGCACGGCGATCAGCGTCGTGTTGTAGTACTCACGCGGGGCCAGGATCTCCGTGCCGTTGCCGTTCTCGGCGTCCGTGCGGCCCCCCAGGAAGTCGATGGTCACGTTGCCCGCGTCCTCGAGGGCCACCTGGCCCGCCAGCACGAGCAGGTCGGCCGTCGACAGAGCCGGGTACGACTCCTTCACGGACTCGAGCGCGGCGATGATCGTGTCCACGCCAGCGTTCACAGGCCAGTCCTTCTCCGGCGAAAAGCGGATGCGGGCGCCGTTGCAGCCGCCGGCGTAGTCCGTGATGCGGAACGTCGACGCGCACTGCCACGCAGCATGCACGAACAGAGCGCCGTTGTACGGCGTGCCGTCGTTGCTCGAGTCGCTCGTCAGGCCGTCCACCGATTTGGTCAGCAGCGAACGGATGCCCGAGCGCACGGCGGCGAAGTCCGGCAGCGTGGCGGGCGTCGGCGGCACCGGGTTCTGGAACGGCTGAGCGGGCGGCACGTCGTTGCCGCGGCAGCGAGCCACCGGGCCCAGGTCGCGCGACATCAGCTTGTACCAGGCGTGCGAGAACTCCTCGTCCAGGGCGGTCAGGTTGGCGGCAAACTCGAGCGAGATGTTGTGGTAGCTCGTGTCGTGCAGCAGGGCAATGTCTGCCGTCAGCATGCGCACGGGCGGCGTCGTGTCGGGCACGGGGCGCCACTGCACGTGGCCGCCGGGGCCGTCGAACTTCTCCCACTCGAAGTTGGTAAGGCCCTTGAAGTAGCCGTTGCCCCACTTGGTGGGCGTGAACGACCACGCGCCCTCGAAGCCGCTCGTGAAGGTGTTGTTGCCCTTGCCCTTGAGCGCGCCCTCGCCGCAGGTTCCCGGCCAGGGACTCAAAGGGTCCTCCGTCGGATTGGGCCCGGGGCCTGTCGGACAGGCGCCGTGCGTCTTGCCGAAGGCGTGGCCGCCGCCGATCAGCGCCACCGTCTCGCGGTCGTTCATGCCCATGCGCTCGAAGGTGTCGCGCACGTCGACTACCGATCCAACCGGGTCGGGTTTGCCCATGGGGCCCTCGGGGTTCACGTAGATGAGGCCCAAGGTGGTGGGGCCCAGCGGCTCCTTGCACTGGCCGTCCACCTCGCACGGCGCCACGCTCTCCTGCTCGGGCGTCGGACCCAGCTGCAGGCTGCTCGTGCCGTCGGCGTCGTCGCGGCGACCGCCGCAGAAGCCCAGCACGGGGCCGCCCATGCTCTCGATGGCGACGTTGCCGGACAGCACGATGAGGTCACCCCACGACAGCGCGTCGCCGTACTTGAGCTTGACGGGCTCCAGCAGGTCGAGCGCCTTGTCCAGGTTGGTGTTGTCGGCCCAGCTGCGCTCCGGGTTGAAGCGGATGCGGCCACCGTCGCAGCCACCGCGGCCGTCGGCGCGGCGGTACGAGCCGTTGCAGTGCCATGCCAGGCGGATGAAGAGGCCGCCGTAGTGGCCGAAGTCGGCGGGCCAGAAGTCCTGCGAGTCCGTCATCAGGTGCAGCAGGTCCTCCTTCACGAGCGCGTAGTCGACGACATCGCAGCTCTGCGCGTCGTAGAGCTCGCTGGAGATCTGGCGGTCCACCTGGTGCACGGCGGCGACCGAGTCGTAGCCGAACGGGCAGCTGCCGGCGTTGGCGCCGTTGGACAGGCCGGCGAGCGCGGCGACGAAGGCGACGAGGCGGGCGTTCATCTTTCGGCTTGAGGTGGCTTGCGGCCGTCGAGGTGAAACGAAAAGTGAGTG
>LGTU01000076.1:0-70925 GCA_001314425.1 Phytophthora pluvialis | reverse complement strand
GTCGTCAAAATAGCAGCTGGTCCGAAAGAAGGCTCCAGGATTGTTCTCGGTGGTAAATTACGGTAAGTAAAAAACTGCCGGCGTAATGTTCCAGAATATACTACTCCCGTAGGGTGCGTGATTGGTGAGTACACCGGCATTCTTACAACACACGACTACAACAAAGACAAGGATATGATTAGCGAGTACGCGTTGGAGTTGCAGACAAGGGCATCGCGGAAAAAGGTGTTCATCGATGCAAAATATTGTGGCGGTCTGACTCGCTTTATCAATCATTCGTGTAACCCCAACTGCATCTTTGCGGAAGCTTGCAACAGGAGACATACTAAAGTTCTCGTTGTTGTTATCAAGCCTATTCGCAATGGTGCAGACGTCACTGTTAGCTACGGTGATAAGCTATGGTTCACCTGCGGATGTGATGAACGCAACTGTCAGAGCAACACGGTGTAGATGCCCAACAGGAAATTAAACAAGCAGTTAGGTTACGGTCTAATTATTCACTTCAACTTAATAAATACTGAACCATTTTAATGTGTAAGTATCCGGTTGTGATCAGGTTACCGCTACGTTCAAAATGATTGGATACTACAGTAACCAATCAGAAGCAGCGAATTAAGTTAGTGTGGCATAACTACGCCGGCGTAATTATGCTACGTGCTATTGTCCATACGTTCAGCAAGCAAAAAAAAAACACAAAACATAATTCCAAGCGCTTAATAAGGCTTTTCGTTGAAATGCCTACGAAGAAAGGCTCCGCGTTTCCCCCGTCACCAACATAAGGCCTGCCGTCACGGTCTTGCGCCCACGTAAATGTGAACGACTTGGATTCTTCTTCATACCCGGTGAAAATGTTATCACGGACATACGCAGCAATATCGTCGTACACATCGTTGTGCTTGAGGTTTTTGCGAGAGTGATAGTTGACGCAGTTCTGCACGGATCGCAAAGAAGGCGTCACGGTGGGGGTCAAGTTGAACTTGTGGCGCAGCAAATTCTTAATTCGTTTGGGCTTCAACCTCTGTTCCGCAAGTGTCTTGCAAAACTCCTTATGTCGACTTGATAACGAAGCCTTCTTGGGTGAGGATGCAGCTGTCAGATGATTGCCATGTTCGAAGAGAGACGCTGTCTTGTGCCGAAGACACGTCAGAAGCTTTCCACGCCAAGTGCAGTCGATATACGGCATCGCACGTGCGCACGCACTGGACTTGCAAGCAAGTAACCGATACTTCATGAGATGGGGGTACGGATCCGCACACATGGTGCACGTCATGGGCTGGCATCTCGAAGTTGTGCGTGACTTCATCTTCTCAATTGCGATTTCAATAACGTCTTGCGGTTGAGCAGTCGCTAGCTCGGTCCAATCGATGCGTTTGGGCATGCTGCACGTAGAATAGGAGCTTGGAGGAGTCTCGTGCGTATTGGTTTATGAGTCGAACTAGCTCGTCCCATGAGCATTTATGCCAGCGGCAGCAATGTAACAACTGGAGGAAAGCGAGCGAGCGATTAGGTGGGTATTCATTGGGTAAAATCTGAATGTCGTCAGAACCGGATGTAGTGTACAATGTCGCCACTTATTGAGTCCCCACCGCACTAACTGTGTCTAAACAAATCAAATGATGACACCACGCAGTTGATTTGTGTTTTTCAGTCCCCTACAGCGCTAAAGCATATATATGGTGCTATTCTGGAGTTTCTGGTGATTTTAACACGTTCTCTTCGCATTTGCCTCGTCACTTGTCTGTCGAAAACTTTCGACTCGAAAGCGCCACGTGACGAAGCTCGGCCAGACTACAATGGATAGGCCTGCTACGTTAGGACACCTTCTTGGGCCGGTGATGGTCGCAGCGTCGCACAGCCGAGCGCGCGTGAGCTTCTTCTCCATACGTAGCCGCATGCAAGACCTCCACCTCCAAGAAACGCAGTTCCGGCGTCGCAACGGATACGCGTCGTGACGCCGGAATCCCCAAGTCCGGACACCTTGCGCTGTGCCAGTTCAGGCAGGACGTTGGGCATTGCCGGCCTCGGAAACGAACCTCCCCTCCCCATCTGCAGTCGGCTCTGGTGATCATAAGCTTTGCACGACGTGGAGTGCGTTTCTCACCTGCCGCCTGCTCCGGCCCGAAGCCTTTCCGGTTCACCTTGCCACCCTGAAAAAAAAAAAATCGGCCTTCTCTCCTTTCATTCTCCGAATTGCAGCGCAATACCAACTCTCCTTCCTCCACTTCAAGCGAAGTACACGAACACCGTCATGAAGGCCTTCCTCGCACTCGCTCTCGTGGCTCTCGTCAGCTCGGCCGACGCTCAGGTCGCTGACTACAGCTCCAAGATGCTCACTGCCGTCAACGCCAAGCGCGCCGAGAAGGGTCTGAGCGCGGTCTGCATCAACTCCAAGCTGGCTGCTGCCGCCCAGGTCCACGCCGAGGACATGGCCGCCAAGAACTTCATCGGCACCTCGAGCTCGGACGGATCCACCCAGATGGACCGTCTTGAGGCGCAGAACCTCACGGTGACCGCTGCCGCCGAGCTTGTTGGCGCCGGCTACACCTCTGTGGACGGCATGGTGACCGCTTGGCTCAAGGCCTCGAGCGAATACATCTACGCCGACTACCCGTTCATCGGTCCGGGCTACAAGTACGATAAGACTAAGCAGTACAAGCACTACTGGGTGCTCGACCTCTCTGACGGCGAGGGCGAGACCTGCGCCTAGAGCAAGATCGTAGACGCAAGATAACACTGGAACATAGTTTTATCGAATATGCGTCACGTTAAACCCCCCAAACTTTGCCATCTCGTTTCCTAGCGCCTCTCGTAGTTGATGAACCGCAACGCTAACAGACCCAGAGCCCTCAATATCACGATGATAAGCACCACGACCCCCATGTTGCGAGCCAACTGGTCGTGGCGAGCTCCGAACGTGTACTCCACGTACTCCTTGACGTTTGAGAATGTGAGAGTGACGGGCGCGTTGGCCAGATCCTGGCACCCGATGTCGGGATCACCGGCAGCAGGGCAAGCTGCAAATACAAGCCCTGCGAGTGCACTGAAGGAGTATCGTAGAGGCACGATCTGGTAGAGCCACTTGTACCCGGTAGGGATGGAATTCACTGGCGGGTTGAAGCCCATGAAGAGGAAGCTGGCAGTATTAACCACCACCCCGACAACCATCGCCAGCTCTGCTGTCGGCAGTGCATAGGCCAGCAACTGGCCCATGTACACTTGCAGCAGGACAAGGAGAGCCGTGTTGAGCCAGAAGAGCGCCCCCGAGACGAGTCCACCCGTGAAGCCAACCATGGGGTAGAAGACCACGGAGAAGAGCAGCGTGCTGGCCAGCACGTACGGCATCTCGACAATTGACCCGGCGATGAAGTACCAAAACGCGCTGTAGGTCTGACCGGCGCGCTCTCGATAGAAGGACGCCCGATCCCCCACCGCGACAGGGAGGACGCCAAAGAAGGACACGATTCCATTGAACCCCGTGGCAATGAAGAGCATCCCAACACCAGCATTCGCGCCAGCATAGGACCCGCAAGGAACGCCACGCCGAAGATCAGCGCCTCTGCAGAGGTTAGCGGGGACTGCAATTGCTGGTTACCGGCTGGCTGCCGCCCTCTTCACCATTGCTTTCGTGAGTTGTGCTGTAACACTCGCGTATCATTCATCATACCTGCCCAAAGGAGACAACGCAGTAGAGTAGAAAGTCAATTGATTGGGAGCGCGACTTACTTCGCCAGCGCAGTAGCTGCGCGACAACTCTACGGAGCCTTCTCGCTCGCCTTGTCCTTGGCCGCCTTGTCGGAGGCCGCGTCCTTCTTCTCCTCCTTCTTGTCCGTGAAGCCTACCTCCTCCGACTCTTTGTACTTAATCTTGTTGTTCACGAGGTTGTGCAGCGCGATCGTGCAACGGATCAGCGACGACAAGTAGATCACCTGTGACAGCAACAGCAACAGCAACAGCAAGTTAATACCAAAAGCTTCCAGCCACGCCAAGCAGACCCCCCCCCCCCCCCCCACGTACGAAATGCATGTCGTTTGTCTTCATGAACATGGAGCGCACGAGCTCATCGACGTTGAGATTGGGCAGCAGATTGAAGATGGTCTGCATGTTGTAGATGATCTGGTGGTTGGGCGGCAGGCGGCCGGCCACAACGTTCTCCAGGTACGTCTTCATCTCCTTTAGCCGCTCCTTGAGCCCGTTGAGCGCCGTCATCTTGTGCTTGACCTGTCCGGCCAGCGAGCTGACCGACGGGTCGTTGATGTCGCGCAGCAGGTGCTCAACGCCCACCTCCTCGGCCTCGTACGCGCCGACCGTGGACTTGATGTGCTTGAAGACGCGCTTGATGGCCTTGCCGTCCTCCTCCACCTCCTCGATAGAGCCGTAGGCCGTGGTGGGGAGACCTTCCACGCTGGGGCGCACGTCGCAGATGACCAGCACCGGGTGCGGGCAGTAGCGGCGGAACAGGTCGTCGATGTCCAGGTCGGCCTTGCGGATCTTGGGGCCGGAGCTGTAGAAGCCCACGATGCGCTCCTTGGCGTTGATCTTCTTGAACATGTGGTACATACTCTCCAGGAAGTCGTGGTCCAGGTACCAGATGCCCGGGTTGCGCAGGTCCTCGTCGAAGGGCACGGCGAACGAGTTGGTGATGTCGCACTTGCCGTGGAAGGTCGAGCCCAGGAGCACGCCCACCACGCGCTTGCTCGTGTCGCGCGCCACGCGGTTGTAGTGGTCCACGATGCTCAGCAGCACCAGCGGGTGCGTCACCACCTCCTCGGGCAGCCCCTTGACGTGCATCGTCGTCTCCGCCATCGTCACCCAACGAGCAGCTACAGATACAGATCTACCCCAACGCAGAGAGCTCTAAAATCTTCCCCCCTTGAAGTAACGAGTTGATGTGACGATAGTGTGGTAGACGCTCGAAAAGTAACGCAGAAGTAAGTATGATGTGTTGCACACAACTTGCATTTTGAGCATTTTTACGACTGAGGCATTTGACGATGTCTTCGGCGGCGACGGTGCGCGCCATCTACCGGTGTCTGCTGCGCGACGCGCGCGAGCTGCAGCGCACGCCGCACTTCAATGCGCGCCGCGAGCTGCAGCTGGAGCAGTGGGGCACGGGCGGCTTCGTGGAGCCGCTGTCGGCGCAGGAATGGCAGGAGCTCCAGGTGCCGGACGCGTCCAGTCCGATGGTGCTCACGTCGCTCGAGGAGTTCCAGAGACTGCGGGACAATGCGTTCCGCATGGGTTCACCCAGTGTCGACGTCACCAAAAGCATCCGGATGGGGTTCAGAGAGAACCTGCGGCGCGGCGACCGAAAGGTGGGAGAAGTTTGGTGTGGTGGGAGTGTGTTTCGAGCTGACGGATGCCGATCTTTGTGGTGTGGCAGGCTGTGAACGCAAAACTGGACGAAGCAATTGAGTACGGTGTTGACGCTGGCTGAGGTTTTGTTGCTGCGGGTTTTGAGGCACTTACCATTGAGTGGTGACGACGGTGCAGAGCGTTGAGCGTACTGTCGGAGCAACTTTTGCTGGCTCAGTGCTCGAGTGGTACGAGTATTGGCAGATTGGTCTTCAGTCTTGGGTCGGGACTCTGATCTTTGAGTGCTCGCGTTGCTGTTTGCTTTGCTGCTGCAGTGAGTGTAACAGGCGGCGTCCGCATAGAGGCGACGAGCAAGTACGTGCAGGGCCACAGCAACCCGGCCTCGAACACCTACCGCTTCACGTACCGGGTTACCATCACCAACCAAAGTAAGGAAGCTTTGGATATACCTGTCTCTGAGATCAGCTGCAGCTGATTGAGAGAGACTACATGTGCTCACGACGCGACTGGTTTCGATTTGTGCACTCTATTATAATAGATGAGGAGTGCTCGGTCCAGATTCTGGGACGTCAATACACGTTCGAGAGCGAGAAGGGCCAGCGGATCGCGCTGCCGAGGAACTCACCTGGAGTAGTGGGCGCTACGCCCCTGCTGGCGCCCGGCCAGACGTTCGAGTACGCGAGCGGAGTAGACATCGACGCCCCGCGGGGATCCGTCACGGGCTGTCTGCACGCGGTGCGCAAACCGAAGGACCGCGAAGACGACGCCGACGACGAGCTCTTCGACGTTCTTGTGTCGAAGTTCGCTCTGCTGGCCCCGCACACACCTACCGAAAGGTGAACTGGGCGCATATCGAAGCAAATTATTTCGCCGGTTGCTTCAGTGTTGCAAAGGAGACGCGGCGCGGCTAACAACGAAGCAGAAACACGAACGGGTGCAACCACTTGTCGACGAGAGATCGTCCCATCTTCGCGGCACCTCGAAGTTGTTGGGTGCCGGGTATTTAACCGTGGGTCTATGCCATCGCTGAGGCGTTGCCTGCAGCACGAAAACGGAGAAACATTTGTTTGGATCTTGCTCTGCTCCGACTGTAATGAAGCGAAGCCCTACTGACCCATTGTAAAGATGTGTGTGTGTGTGTGTACAAGTAGTTCTGCAACTTCTCCTGGCTTCAGAGAGCATGCATGCATGGAGTCTTCCACTGGAGACTTCCAGACGTCAAGCTGCTGCTTTCATGCACGACCAAAAACTCGTATCTTTGCGGCTGCCATCCACCAAGCATGCGCTTGGCTTGCGCCCAGTAGATCGCTTACTCGACCAGCGCGTGGTATGTCGGGTAGTACATCTTGGACGCGACGAAGTCCTCGAGCGTCGCGCCGCGTCGGATCGTCGGCCGGTAGCCGGCGACGTCTTCCTCGAGAGCAGTCTCGCAGACGGCCGTGGCCACCTTGAGCGACACGTCACGGATGTTCTCCACGGACGGGAACACCTGGCCGTTCGCAATCTCCTCCGGGGTCATGCACTGCGATAGCGCCTTCGCGGCCGAGTAGAGCATGCCGTCCGTCACACGGTTCGCCTGGATCACCGACGACGCGAGACCCACACCCGGGAAGATGAACATGTTGTTGCACTGGCTGATGTTGTACTGCGTGCCGTTGTGCATCACCGGCTCGAACGGACTGCCGCTGGCGAACACGCACTTGCCGTTGGTCCACTCGTAGGCCTGCTCGGCCGTGCACTCCGCCACAGACGTAGGGTTCGACAGCGGGAACACAATCGGGTACTCCGTGTGCTTGGCCATCTCCTCCACAGCCTCCTGCGTGAAGGCGCCAGCGGCGGCACTCAGACCCATGAGCATTGTCGGCTTCACCTGCTTGATCACGTCGGCGAGGCTCGTCTTGTCAGCGATATTTTTGCGCGAGAAGAACTGCTGGCCCGCGTTCAGCGACTCACGGGACTCGCCCAGCAGTCCATGCTGGTCGAGGATGTAGAAGCGCTCGCGAGCCTCTTCGGTCGTCATGCCCTCGCGCAGCATACCCTGGAGCAGCGTAGTGGCCACACCCAGGCCGGCGCTACCGGCACCAAGAATAACAATACGCTGTTCCTTCAGCGGGATCTGCACACGCTCACAAGCACTCAGAGCGCCAGCCAGCACCGTAGCGCCCGTACCCTGGATGTCATCGTTGAAGCAGAGCTGCTTCAGGCGGTACGCGTTCAGCACGTCGGCAGCGTGCTCGCTCGAGAAATCCTCGAACTGCACCAGCACCTTGGGCCAGCGGTGGCGCACAGCGCGCATGAACTCGTCCACCATCGACCAGAAGGCCTCACCGGTGAGGCGCGGCTGTTGCACACCGAGGTAGTACGGGTCCTCGAGCAGCTTGTTGTTGTTGGTGCCCGTGTCCAGCACCACCGGGAGAACCTTGCGCGGGTCAATACCACCGGCCGCCGTGTAAAGTGCCAGCTTTCCGATTGGGATTCCCATGCCATTCACGCCAAGGTCGCCAAGACCAAGAATACGGCTACCGTCGGTGACCACGATCACCTCCACGTCGTCGCACGGCCAGTTGTGCACCATGGCGCCGAACTGGCTGCGGTCGCGCGTGCTGAAGAACATACCACGCGGGCGACGGAAGAGGTGGCCGAACTTCTGACACACCAGACCGACCGTCGGGGTGTACACGATGGGGGCTGAAATTGAAGTTCGCAATGCACACAAGTGTCAGACGATGATATCTCCAAGGAGCAACATGCATTGCACAGTACGCACCCATCTCCTTCATGTGCTTGATCAGCAGACGGAAGAACAGCGTCTCGTTACGGTCGTGCAGGTCCATGAGGAAGCGGCTCTTGCTGAGCGGGTCCTTCTCCTCGCTGAAGGTGTCGTACAGCTTGGAGAGCTGCGCCTCCACCGTGAGGCGGCGCGGGGGCACCAGGCCGCGCAGACCTGTCGTGCAGCATAAAGCAATTGCACACACACAGCAGTTAAGAGTCGGATGCAACAAAACAATGCAGCAAATCGCTATCGCAGCATTCGCGTACCGAGGCGGTCGCGCTCGACGTGCGGGAAGCCCGTGCCCTTGTTGTAGAGCGGGTCGTGGACGATGTTGAGGCCCTTGAGGCCCGTCTTGATGGGCGGGTTGAACTTCTTGAGCGTGGTGAGGTACGTGTCGAGCGTGTCGTGCTCTGGGCCCGCGAGGTCGCCCCCGCCCATGGCCTCCTCGTCCTCCTCGTGGTCCTCTTTGGAGACTGGCGCCGTCAGGAAGCGCGTCTGCAGCACCGAGGTCGCGCGCGGCACGGCGGCCGCCGCCTGCTGCAGCGTGCGCTTCTGGGAGCGTAACTGGCGCGCCAGCATCGTGTGCAGGATCGGGGGGGGGAAGCTTGGCTGCTTGGGAGCGAATTGCCGAAAGACTAAGCAGAGCTGCATCCCACAGGTAGCCCGTGACAGCGCAGCATCATGTTCTATGTGCCACACACCAAAGTATCCTGTTGAAGTGACATGTCCGGTGGCAGCAGTGACCGATGACTAGACCTTTGTAAGGGATCTGTTGATGTCCTTTCGCGTGCACACTGGTCGAGTCACCGTATGTACATACTGCGCCATCGTTGCACGGAGTCGAGTGTCGCCCGACGAGTGGCGGAAAATGCGGCAAAAAACGGCATTGGCCGAAAACGCGCCGCGATCGATAAACAGCCGGGATGGGGCAGCCAGCAACAATGCGCCACCGAGTCAAGCTCGGGCTTTCGTCGCTTTTCGTTTCGCCGCTGCGCAACAGCACGTTGACAAGCCGATCTCAGTGATCGTTTTCTACAGGATCACCCCGAATGCATCCTGTCTCAATGAGCAAAAGGAGACGAGCTCCGCTGGAGAAAACGTTGCTCGCAAGACACTCGCTGTGTCAGCACCAGCAGCACTCGCTATGTTTGCCACCGATTGGTTCTTCTCAGCGGGGGGCATACGAAGGTACACACGCAGTAAACAGCACGAAAGCACTGGTGCCGGTTGTTAACACCGATGCCAACAGGTTGAAGCCATACCAAGTTGGTTGGTGTGGCGTACTCCTGAAGCGGACAGGACTCCTGTCACAGTAACGAACACGAGGTTGTCTGGCGAATTATAATAGCAACTGACCTTGGCCAAGCATTACACCTTTGTCCTCGGCCAGCAGCACTGCTGTTACAGTACCCGCAGATCTAGAGGCTCTATTGGGGCTAGAGATTCAATACATGTAATAGGGCCAGCAATGCTGGCAAGCAGTCCCGGGCATATTATTGTCAGCGTCTTCGGTGTAGGTAGGAAGGAATCCCAATTCTGGTGGACCGAGTCTGTATGAACTGGTACACGCGCATCGGTGTTCGGCGTTTTTCATGACCACCTTCACGAAGCTGCGGTGAAGCACATGTGCACCGATGCAGTGGCGACACAGCAGCGACACGCACGACGTGCAGCAGTTGTTGGGCGTAAATCGCAGCGTCAACTCGGCAGCAGACGCACCCGCTGCTCGAAGCTGGACCCCCGACGGATTTAATGGCGCCAAGTGCTTCTCGTGAGCGGCGGCAGACGAAGTCGAGCCGAGGAGAGGCTTGATAACGTGGCGAGTCAAGTTGCCCCCAAGGGTGACATGTGTGATAAATGGTGTCTCTCACACCAGATTTGTGTGTCAACGGCTCAATTGTGGCGCCCACACCAATCGTACACACATATGAGAAATGCGTCACCGAAACAGATGCGGCGTAAATCACAAATTTGGCATAGTGAACCCAAGTCAAATACCAAATGCGTTCAGCTGGCTGAAGATACATTTTGCTGGAAAATCCGCTGGCTCATTTGGCAACAAGCAGCTTGAAGGAGAATCTTTTCACGAGCGACAACAGCATCATCATGGCGACCGAGAGCGCGTTCACGGAGGCGGGCAAGGCGGCCGGGCTGCAGGCCTGGCGCATCGAGGACCTCAAGCCCGTGGCCGTGCCGACCGCCGAGCTGCACAGGCTGCACAGCGGCGACAGCTACATCTTCCTCCAGACCAGCGAGGCGACGACGTACGAGCGCACGACCTACGGCCATGAACTCCCTCCCCCATAGTGAATACATATCTAACGCTGTGCCTGTTTGCACTGCATCCTCTGCTGCTGCTACCGACAGCGGGTTGACGTGGGACATCCACTTCTGGCTGGGCAAGGACACGTCCGCGGACGAGAGCGGCGTGGCCGCCTACAAGACCGTGGAGCTCGACGACGCGCTGGGCGGCGTGCCCGTCCAGCACCGCGAGTGCCAGGGCTTCGAGTCGGTGCGTCTTGGAGCTGGCTTGGCTCTCGTTGTTGGCTGCCACAGCTGGGCTCTGTCTGACGTGGATACTTTTTAATGTTTTCCTGCGTGTAGGCGCTGTTCCTGTCCTACTTTAAGGCCACGGGCCTGCAGTACCTCGAGGGGGGCGTCGCCAGCGGCTTCAACGAGGTAAAGCGCGACGAGTACGTCACGCGGCTGTACCGGATCAAGGGCAAGCGCACGGTGCGCGTCCAGCAGGTGCCGCTGCAGAGCTCGTCGCTGAGTGTCGACGACGCCTACGTACTCGATATCGGGCTTGAGCTCTACCTGTACGCTGGCAAGGAGGCCAACCGCCTGGAGAAGGCTAAGGCTCTGGAGTTCATCAGCAAGACCAGGGAAGCCCGCGGTGGCCGTGCCAACGTCACCTTCATTGACGAGGACCCGGAAAACGCCGCCTTCTGGGAAGCACTCGGCGGCTTCGAGCCTGTGACGCGCTCGGGCGAGTCTGACGAGCACCACGAGAACGCGGTGAAGAAGAACACAACGGTGCTCCGCGTCAGCGGATCGATCGACGACAAGCTTCAGGTTGCGGATGTGACCCCCTCGTCGGGTGTGCTCGCCAAGGACATCCTGAAGACGGAGGACGTTTTCATCATCGACGTTGGCAACGAGGTGTTCGTGTGGGTCGGCCAGGCCGCGTCTGAGAGCGAGCGTAAGAACGCGTTGACGGTTGCTGTGCACTACTTGAAGAAAGAGGGCCGCCCCTCGCACACGCCTATTACCCGTGTTGTGGAGGAGGGCGAGACCCCCTTGTTCACGGCGCTGTTTAAGGCGTGGACCGAGCCCAAGGTGCTCGAGTTTGGCTACCAGCCGAGTAAGGGCGTTGCTCCGATGCAAGATGACAAGCTTGTTGACGTGAAGGCGCTGGCGAAGGCAGCCTCGCAGTCTGAGGATGACATTGGCGTGGACCCGAACGGGGGCGGCAAGCACGAAGTTACGGTTTGGCGTATTGAGGACCTCGAGAAGGTGGAGGTGCCGAGCGAGCAGTACGGCCACTTCTACGATGGCGACAGCTACATTGTTCTGCACGTGGTTACGCCCTCGAGCGGCAAGCCTACCCAGGTGATTTACTTCTGGCAGGGGCGCTCGTCGACGACCGATGAGAAGGCTGCGTCTGCTCTGTTGACCACCTTTTTGGATGTCAGCCTTGGTGGCTCCCCGGTTCAGGTCCGTGTGACTCAGGGCAAGGAGCCGGCCCATTTCCGTGCGCTGTTCAACGGAACGATGATCGTGCACGCTGGTGGCAAGGCCAGTGCTTTTACCAACCGTGATGACGAGGACTCGTACGACACGGATGGAGTTTCGCTTTACCAGGTCAAGGGCACCAACGAGAAGAACACTCTGGCAGTGCAGGTGGACGAGAAGACCTCGAGCCTTACGTCTGGCGACTGCTTTGTTCTGGTGACGCCCAGCAAGGTGTACGAGTGGCAGGGCAACGGCAGTAGCTCTGCTGAGCGCGAGATTGCGTCTAAGATTGCATCGATCCTAAAGAAGAGCCACGAGGTCGAGGTTGTTGAGGAAGGCAGCGAGTCGGACGAGTTCTGGGAATTCCTTGGTGGCAAGGGTGAGTACGCCAAGACGAAGTCGTCGTTCGAGGCCCCCCACGAACCCCGCCTGTTCCAATGCTCGAACACGTACGGGTATTTCGACGCGCGTGAGATCATCAACTTCGCCCAGGACGATCTCAACACCGACGACGTGTTTATCCTTGACACGTTCACGACCCTGTACGTGTGGATCGGTGCTGGTGCTAACGAGCCCGAGAGACGTGAGGCCATGGCTCTCGCTCACAAGTACCTGGCGGTTGTCAAGAGCGACGGCCGTGGTGAGGGCACCCCCATTGTGGCGGTGCACTGCAACAGCGAGCCGCTCATGTTCACGAGCAACTTCCTGGCGTGGGATAGCGAGTTCTTCACCAAGAACGAGTTCCTGGACCCTTTCAAGGCCCGCCTGCAGAAGCTGAAGGAGCAGAAGGAGAAGAACGCCCCCAAGGACCTTCCTGGCACGATCACCAGCGAGGACATCCGCGAGAAGGAAACCCCCGCGCCAGCTCCGGTGTCGCCGAAGGCCGCCCCGATATCGCCGAAGGCTGTTCCACGTTCGCCCAAGGCTGTTCCGGTGGCGGCAGGGGCTATCCCTGTTCTTCCGACGGAGGCTCCTGTTCCGAAGGCCGTCCCTGCTCCCACTCCCGTGTCCCCGAAGGCTTCCCCTGCCCCAGCTCCGGTTTCGGCGAAGGCTACCGGCAGTGCTGGCGAGACTTTCTCGCTCGCGCAGCTGAAGGTTGGCGTCGAGGGTATCGACATTACTAGGAAGGAGGTAAGCGTAGCTCGCTGTGGCTGCATCATGTTGTAGTTCTCTCGGCACTGACGCACTCGTATTGGCTGCTTTGTTCTCGTAGACCTACCTCTCGGACGCCGAGTTCCAGACAGTCCTGGGAATGAGCAAGGACGAGTTTGCCAACCTTCCCAAGTGGAAGCAGCAGGCCAAGAAGAAAGACGCCTGCCTCTTTTAAGCTGCCTGCCTCCGTGACCAAGCAGACCACGCGTGCGGATCCACCCGAGGGGATTCAAGTCGCTCTCGGTCCGTCGCGCACTTGGTGATGTGAATGAAAAAATCCCATAGCTTACATGAAATGAAGTAACGAAATACTACATGCAACTTCGTGCTCTTTTTGGCTTCAAGCTCGACGCGACGAAGTTACCGGATATTGGAACTGAATGCGCCGGATAAACATATCGATACTGAACTCAAGTGAACCTCGAGCGGGCACTTCGCATCCGACCGAGATGGCGTCGTCGGCGACGCAGCAGCCCGCACTGGGCCCCAAGCTCGCGCCGTTCACGCCCAGCGGCGACGGAGTGTTGGACCACGTGCTGGATCTGCTGGCGCTCTCGAGCGACGACGTGCTGTTCGATCTGGGCTGCGGCGACGCGCGGGTCCTGGTGCACGCGGCCGAGAAGATTGGCGCCAGGTGCGACGAATTGCGGGACGGGGACGGCTCGCTTCGGGCTAGGAATTGCTGAGGAGTTTAGTGTCTGGCGTGTTGGGTGCCTGTGCTGCAGGTGCATTGGCGTGGAGTACAATGAGGAGCTGGTGATCCGAGCGCAAGCGCGCGTCGAGGTGGCGACACGCGGGCGAAGCTGTTGGCAGGCGGGGCAAGCGACTGATTGGATCTTCGTGGTGCAATTGATGCAGGAGCATGGAGTGGGGGCGCTGGTGGACATCCGCCATGGCGACGCACTGGAAGTGGATCTCACGCCGGCGACGGCGCTGTTCCTGTATCTCGTGCCTCAAGTGCGTGGGTTTTGGTTTTGGTCAAGTTGAAGCGGGCAGTCAAGTGTTGCTAACGGATTTTGTGTGGTGTTTGCTGCTTTTGTGTGTCAGGGAATTAAGATGCTCCTGCCAAAGTATGATGTTTGTTACTGAAGTTCTGGGAGGTTTGTGTTCTGGTGGTCTGATCTAGCGTGCTATTGCTGCAATGACCAGGCTGGAAGAAGCGCGGCGACTGCACGTGCGGATTGTGACGTACGTGTTCTCTATCCCAGACTGGAAACCCGATGACCAGCGCATCTACAAAGGCACCAAAGTACGTTTGCTTCTCTCTGGCGAAGAAGCCCCAAGCCGTGGTGACACGATTAATCTCTTTCGTGAACCTCACGCCCGATCGTTTTGCCGCTACCAGGTCTATCTGTACAATTCCCCCGCAGCAGTCCCCGAACAGTAGTCGATACTGTCTGTATCTACAAATGCATTCCGCGTTAAATGAAGTCCCTTTCCCCCAAGCTCGTCAAGATCCTGCCAACCCTTCGCAAACCCCAATGTGCCATCGATCGATTCCTTCATTTTGTTTCTGATTGAGATTTGTGTGTGTGTGTGTGTGTGCCCGTTGCTCGGCTCTGCGCTCCCTCCGAACGACTAGAGGGAACAGCTGCTGCTTCGGCAGCTTAGAACTGGCGGGTCTTCATCTCCTCCTGCACGGCAATGGCCGACGAGTACGAGTTGGCGGCGTACGTGGCGTAGTTCTGGTCCTTGGAGTGCGTGGTCACGAGGTACTGGCGCGGCACCTCCGGGAAGCCCTCGGGGCTCGTGTACTGGTGGTGGCGGTGGAAGCCGACCTTCTTGTGGGCCGGCATGTCGTCCGCCAGCCGCCACTTGGCGCCGTCCGCCAGCTTGGACAGGTGCGCCTGCGCAGACGAATAAGGATACAGGGGTTAGCGCACTGTGCAGAGGACGACTGGAGGAGTGCGACGCACCAGCGTCTCCTCCTCGCCCTTGCTCTTGGGCGCCATGAGCTTCGTGATGAACTCGCCGACCGGGTTGCTCGCCATCGTCGTCCGCCTGCCTGCTCTGTGTCTCGGTCGAAGAGCTCTGCACCGCTCGTTGCACGGAGGACCTCTGTAACGGCATACTATGCGAATTGACAGGTTACACGAGTCCACCAGAAAAAAGAAAGTCTATTTGGTGTGCGCCACATAAAGGCAACTTGCAAGGCACGACGGCTAGTCCCAAGCGGACGAGCCGCCGAAGCCCACGTCGGGCGTGAAATTCATCTGCGCGAGGTCAACGGGCTTGGACGTGGCGTCCTTGGCCCTCTTGGCCTTCTTGAACTGCTTCACGGCCACCACGCCGCTCGCGATCTCCTTGGGCTGCCGCTGCTCCTTCTTCTTGTCCGGTTTCTCCTTTCGCTTTTTTTCCTTGGCAGCCTTCTTCTCCGCCTTCGCGTCGGTCTTGGACGCAGACGCAACCTGATCAACCTCCACGGGAGACGCTTCGCTAGCCTCGGCCTGCTTCTTGTGGCTTTTCTTCCCTTTTTTCTTTTCGGGCTCAGGGGTGGCGGCAACATCCGTGGCTGGCTTGTCGACAGCGGGCTGCTCGCGCTTGTGCTTCTTGCGGGCCTTCTTCTCATTCTTGGATGGCTTTTCAGCAGTGTCATCGTTGCTGTCAACCCGCGCAGCTTCCTTATAAACCTTCGATTTTTTCTTGGAGTCCTCGTCACGCTTTCGCTTTCCAGTAACAGCCTTCTTGTTGGGGGGCTCCGGCTTCTTGAGCTTCGGCTTCTTCTCCTCCTTTGGCGGCGCAACGTAACCGTGCACACGCTTATCCAGCATGCGCGTGGCATCGCGCACAACTAAGTTCGGGAACAACCGCTTTATCTTGAAGTTGTACTGCTTGTGCTTGGCGTCGAGTTTCTTCTCCTCCTTGATCTGCAGCTTCTCCTCCTCGGAAATATCCTTGCTCTTGGACTTGTGCTTCTTCTTTTTCTTCTTGTCATCCTCACTGCCACTCTCGTCGCCGTCACTGCCCTCTTCGTCGCTGTCGCTGTCACTGCTATCATCCTCCTCCTTGGCAGGCTTTGCTGCAACCTCAAGCTTCTTTCCGCAAATGGGGTTTCCAATCAAATTCAGCTGGCGCAGGTTCTCCAGCGAGCTCAGCGCCTCCAGACCCGACCAGTCGTCGATCTGGTTGTGGCTCAACTCCAGCACCTTCAGGTTCTCTGCAAAACAGCAGCAGTACCACAAAAACATTAGAACACGACAGCCTCAAATCAACCTATAGCACCCCGACTCACCCAGCTGCGCTAAATGTGCCGGGATCTTCTTAATCCGGTTGTGCGACAGTCGCAGCTCCGTGATCTCCGACAACTGGCTCAAGTCCGGGATCTCCTCCAGCAGGTTGTGCGAGCTGCAGCCACCAACAGCACCAAGGTCAGACCCTCCCACAGCCTCCGAACGAACATCAAACCACACAAAAAAAAACGTACATGGAGATCTTCTTGAGACTCGGGAGTCCGTCCAGCACGCGCTGCGGGATCTGCGTGATGCGGTTGTTGCTGACGATGAGCGAGTTGAGCTCCGGCAGCTTGGGCATCCAGTCCAGCGCCGAGATGGAGTTGTTGTTGAGCACGAGCGCCTTGAGCGTGCGCACGTTGCGCAGCACCTCGAACGGGATGCGCGTCACGTGGTTCTCGGCGGCGTTGAGGATCACGAGCTTCTTGAGGTGCTGGATCTCGGCCAGGCCGTCGCCGCTCAGCTTGTTGCCCATGAGCTTGAGCATCGTCACGCGCGGCACGGACTTGAGCTGTGAGAGCTTGGTGAGTTTGTTGTGGCTCAGGTCCAGCTTGGTGGCGGTCTGCAGCCCCTCGAGGCTCACGAGGCTCTCGATGCCGCGGCCCGTGAGGTCCACCTGCTGCCCATCGCGCTTGACGATCTCATCGCGGAACTGCTGCAGCTTCTCGGCCGTCAGCTTCTTGATGCGGCGCTTGCCGTCGGCCGCAGGGCGCTCCGTCGAGTCAGTCATGGTGCTCCGAGTTTTGACTGGTGCCGAATGGTCAATGGTCACTGTAACGAGGGATATAATGACATGAGACCAAAAAGGGCAACTTCAAAACGTCTTTGGAGCCTTTCACGGCAAATGGTCCATGAGTCTTGGGCGAACGGGCCGGACGGGACTTCAAGGGATACTGCTACATGTACGCTGGGAAGCAGATTGACGTGCAAATGAATGACTAGGCCGTTGATGCGCGTCGGCTGTAGAAGACGAGCGCCAATTGATTAACGCTGGATTTGTGTTGTGCCTCCAGGATCGGTTTGATCACCACACTTTGGTGGGCCGCTTCGCCTCCTGCAGTTCTGACGTCGTATCCTGCAGCGGCGCGGGTGGATACATGCACGCACGCTAACCGACCCACAAGCAAGTGGTAACGATGTGCTCGAGACGTTCGCTGCGCGTCTTCTTCATCTCCTAGGATAGACCGCCCGCAGCTGCATCGCTCAACTTGAGCCTCAAGAGCGCATCGGTCTGCTTCAAAGCAGGCTGAGGCTCCAAGCGGTCTTAGGTCACTTCAACGTCATTACCATCGCCCGAGTGCCCGTTGCTTCGGTCGGAACTATCCACGGAGGTCACGCCGCGGGTTGCTTGCGAGACGAGCTGCCGCCTGTGAGCCGTAGTCTTCGCCGAGCCCTACAGGACTTCTTTGCACGGCGCGGATGACAGAGGAGTGACCATCCGGCGCTCGCTTGGTGCTTGCACAGCGCAATCATCTCTTGCCGAGGTCACGGCGCGCCGGTCCCACTGGCGTCGACGACGCCAAACCCGCTTGAATCAAATTGACGGCGTTACGTGTCCGGCGTGGCGCCGTTCCAACGAGGCGAGCCGAGGTGTCAGCGGCGAAGCAGCACCGAGTGCGCTGCAAAGCGTGGCTCCGGGGCGGCGACTACCGTGACGGCCAGTAGACCGTTTTGCGGCACTTCCCGGGCAAACCGTACTTCTACATAGAGCCTCGCTCGGGGCGCTGTGCCTCTCCACTCCGACGACGAGAGCGTGCCTCAGGCGCCGGCTGCGCCAAAGCCCTTCGTTCATGGAGCCCCAACTCACTCCTGCGTCTGTGGGCGGCTCGGCATCACATCTCATTGCCGCCGCACCGCATGCCTCCGCCTCGCCAGGCTACCGCCCGTCGGAACAACAGACCACCGCCGGGCGGACAATGTCAGCGAGCGACAAGCGTGCCAAGCAAGACAGCGGGGCTCTTGTCTCTCGCGCGCGTGCCCATCAGATTGGCATGGCGGCTTTGGCCAGGTGGCGCGGGCCCGCGGCGACTTGAGCTCAGCTCATATTGCGGCCAAGTGTCCGTCCGCTCCGCTGCTGAAATGGCGACCGGATGGGCAGACACCTAGCCTGTAGGGGAGAGAGCTGCGAGGGAACGACGACAGGCCAGAGACGCGGGCGGCCTCAGCAAGCGTCCAGAGCACCAGCAACGTTGGCACGACTCACTTGAGCACTTGACGACCAGCACGCAGGTAGGCAGCACGTCTTGGTGGGCACCGCTACGACAGACGCGGCCGACCGTTATTTTATTCGCTCCGCGCACCTCCGGCCTCACCGCACCACCCGCCGGGCCGCACTTGCCAACTCTCGGTCGCTCGAACACCTCGACCAGAGTACCTTCGTCACCGATCGCCTCACCAAGATGATGGTCGAGTCGCGCTACACGTCCGTCATGCGCAGCACGCGCAGCGGCAACTACTACAACGTGCCGATCTCCGCCGACGCCGTGGTCAGCCGCGAGCTCGCGCCCGATATGTCCACGTTCGCCAACTACGACGGCTTCGAGCACGAGGCCGTGGCCGCCGCCTGGGGCACCACCACGATGCGCCGCCTGCCCGCCGTGGCCAAGCGCCGCGACCTCAACGCCGCGCTCGACGGCGTCGCGCCCTCCAAGGACCCGCACACCTTCCAGCCGGCCTTCGCCTTCGACCTCAACAAGCTCGTGGCCTCGCTCACCAAGGGCTCGGCCAGCTCCAGCCACAACTCGTCCTTCACGTCCACGCGCAGCCACGGCGAGCCAATGCCCGAGCCCATGCCGGAGAGCTCGCGGATACCCGTGCTTCCCGTCGACCCCCAAGCTGCAGCACCGCGCCAGCGCCGACGGCGCGGAGCACTCTCGGGCGAGGAAGAGCTCACGCGCGCGTACGCGCCGCCCAGCTACACCGGCCCGGCGAACAGCATCATCACGTACAGCCTCAACAAGCGCAAACAGAAGCGGCTGGCCGCCAAGGCGCTGGCCGCCGCGTCCGTGAACGGGCCCAACTTCGAGGTGGCCGTGGTCGACGCCGGCAACGAGCATCGCCCGCAGTACGTGCCGCGCTACGTGCCGGAGTACCAGTCCGACGCGGCGACGGCCGTGCCGTCGCGCAATCGCGAGCCCTCGCTGGATCAGCAGAGCTACGCGCTATAAGGCGGGCGGAGCGCACGCTCCGCCCACCAGCTAGTCAGTCAGTCCCCCCTAATTATTAGTTCGCGTTAATCGTAATGAACGCAGCCAGCGGTAGCTGCGGTATTCCCCACACCATTGCATCCACCCTCTCCATTTTCTTCGGCGTCGTGGCCAGCGTTGGATCGATCGCTGCGTCGACCAGATGGGACGGCCACAACGTGCCAGACTCGGCTCTGGCGTGACGCTCGCAGTAACACTGGCAGCATTCATGGATGCTGCTGTACACCGAACTGACGCGTAGCCAACACGCCTGCCTGCGTCTGATCTCCGTCTGCCGGGCGGACTCACTCTCGCAGTGCTGCTCAAAGCAGGTCGACGGGGAAGAAACCGCCGCATCCCGCCCACTGCGCCTTTAGCGGTAGAGAGAATAAGAGGCCGGGCCACGGCAGCGTCGCGACACTAGCCCACTCTCCTTCAAGCAGCCATGGGCCAAGGACAGAGCTCCATCCCGACGACAGAGGTGGCGGCGCTCGTGGAGCTGTACGACGCGCTGAACGGCGACCGCTGGCGCCGCCGCGACGGCTGGAAGCAGCCCACGCGCGACCCGGAGCAGTGGTTCGGCGTCGAGGTGGTCATGGGCCACGTCGTGGCGCTCGAGCTGCCGGCCAACGAGCTCAGCGGGTGTCTGCCGGCCGCGAGTCTCGCGCGGCTGCCGCATCTCCGCGCGCTCGACCTGTCCAAGAACCAGCTGCGCGGCGAGATCCCGGCCGAGTTGGGCGCGCTCACGGGGCTCAAGCGCGTGGACCTGAGCTGCAACGACCTGACGGGCGCCATCCCGCGCCAGATCGGCGCCTGCAACCAGTTGCAGGAGCTCAACCTGTACCAGAACTCGCTGTCCGGGAGCATGCCCAAGGAGCTGGGCAAGCTCCCGAGTCTGCGGACGCTACAGCTGCAGCACAACAATCTGTGCGGGGCCTTACCCGAAGCGCTCTGTGAGCTCACGCAGCTCACCAAGTTCAGCGTGCGTGGCAATTGCCTCACGGGACGCATCCCGGCGGACGTTGGCCGCTTGCAGTCGCTCGTGTTCCTCTCGCTGCGCAACAACGAGCTCACGGGCGTCATCCCGCCGTCGCTCGGCTGCTGCAAGGCGCTGGAGTTCCTCAACCTGTCCAGCAACCAGCTCAGCGGACCCATTCCGGAGACGCTGGGCGAGCTCGAAGACCTCGAGTACCTCTACCTCTTCGACAACGCGCTCGAAGGCCGCGTGCCGGGCAGCATCGCCCGCCTCAAGTTCCTCAAGGAGTCCGACTTCCGCGACAACCGCCTGCGCGGCGAGCTGCCCAACTTCCTGGACGGCTGTTCGAGTCTTGAGGCTGTCATGACCAAGTGGAAGAGCCGCAAGGCCAGCTACCGCCACGCCATGCTGGGAGACCCCATGCCCACCCCCGATACGCCGCCCACGTCGTCCCACCAGTTCTTGCAGACACTTGAAGACCCGCCGTCCAACTCGTCGGCCGCCTTCTTGAGCCCAAGCTTCGACCACAAAGGGGGCAGTGATGAAGGCCTGGGCGACGGAGCCCCAGAGGACGACCCCGCTAATAACTCGCATCTCGTCGCCCAGTTCTCACGGAAGCGCGTCTTCCAGACCCCCGAAGCGTCCGCAGTGCAGGCGAAATGAGTAGGACGCCTGCTTTAGTTTTCTTTATAAGGGTTGCTTCTTGAATTGACTTATGCGTTGTTGATCCAAATGAACGAGCGTGGGGACTTGGCTGGGGAAATGCATCGACCGATCAACGATGAGTGCATTGCGCTCAGTGCAGCAACTTCAAACTCCTCAAATTATCAGACAGAAATCGCTACCGCGCTAGGCAAAGCTGGCACTGTCGAGGCCCTTGTTGCGGTCCCAGAAGCTGTAGATGCTGATGAAAACGCGATTGATCGACTACACGAGAAAACTAACTCTCGTTGAGCTACACCAATATAACGGTGGTGTGTCAAAGTCGTCTAGCTGTCACCGACGAGGAGAGCGATATATGCGTGGGGTATTTCAATGTCGGACTGTCAAGTTGCAACATGGGCCTTGCTGGGCGCACATGCCTAGACGCAACTATGAAAATCTTTGCTAGCTCTATTTGACTTTTTTTTTATGAGAGCTCCTGCATGCCGAGTTCGCATTCTAATTGCCGCTGGTACTAGGGTTATCATACTATACATGACGCAGTGGAGGTGCCTTCGTTTGAAAGTAGCTTAAGTCAAGTGTAGCCGCGTCTTTCAGAGGACCGTGGTAAGTGCCACCACCCAGCACGAACAGTTTGCCAGCTTCGGTGAGAACGCTGGAATGCCACGCGCGAGGCGTTAGCGCATGGTCACTCGGGATTGGCACCTTGAACCATTCGGAGCCCCCAACGTCCAGCATGTAGACACTGCCATCCTCGGATTCGGCCGTTCGACCACCAACAACGAAAAGAAACTCGCCAACGGCATGGGCCGTGTGGTAAGACCGAGGCGGTGGGATATCTCCGGAGCACTGCGACAATGTCCAAGTCTGCTTCTCCACGTCAAACAACCACACGTCGTTCATATTCTCGTCGTTGAGCTGGCCATTACCGCCGAAGACAATGAGTCGAGGCGCTGGATTTCCCGCACTGTGAAGCACGCACATCGAGTGGCCATCCCGCGCAGAAGGCCAGCTGAAATGTGTCTCGGTGCTATTGTCTTGATCACGAGATGGCGCCTCCTCCCAAACTACCGTCGCATCCAACCAGTCGTTTGCAGCACTATCAGCACTAGGAGGTGCTGACACACACCGTAAGACCAGCATCTGGTCGCTTACTCCTCGTTTCGTTCGACCGCCAAACATGTAGACAGCTCGGTTGCCAGTCTTTTCGAAAACTGAGACTGCTGCGTGGCCTGACCGAGGTGCAGGAATCTCCTTTGGGTCCTGTGAACAGTGGGGTTGTATCCATTGGAATCCACGAGGTGAAGCCGGGGCCAGCAGATGCACGCTGGGGTCTTCACCCCGCGATGACACCCCGCCATAAACGCAAAATAACTCGCTCCTCTTGTTGCCGATTGCTGAGGTTGAGTGCCATGCCCGTGACGACGGCGCACCCGCTCCTTGAGTGGGCACCGTGTCCCAACTTGAATCGTCATTCTCGTCTAGCACAAACAGATTGGGCTTCTGCTCTCGCACAGCCCTCCCACCGAACAGATAGATGCGTCCGTTGTCTCCTCTGAAAAGCGTGTGCCCGTTCACAGCAGCAGGGCCCGGGTTGCCTCGCACAGCCCTCTTCGACCAGCCTTCACGAACAGAAACGATCGCCGCAGCTCGAGCGCCCGTTTTCCGCAGTTCAGCGTCAACCTTCGCGTCGGTTGCGGTATCCACGATGGCTTGAAGCTTGGCATGGCACTCTTTGTTCCGCGGCTCGAACTCCAGCGCTGCTACCAAATCCGCAACAGCTCGTTCAAACTGCTGCAGCGCCATATGCGCCGTCGCTCTACGCATGAACAGCTAAGCTTACAACTCGTTGTCAGCCTAGTCACCACAATGAATAGTGCATGCACCTAGAAAGAAAAAAAAAATAAGAAAGCCCGCACCTTTATCGTCGGGGCCATCTCAATCGCCTTGGAGCAGTCTGCCACTGCAAGATCAAACTGCTTTAACTGCAACACGATAGCAAACAGTCAGAAATAAAGGAGCACTGCAACTCCAGCGAAGGATCGCTCAATGCCGGACCTTCAGGTAGGCTGCAGCTCGGTTCGAGAGACACACAGCGTTGTTCGGGGCCATTTCAATGCAGCTAAAGCCCCCGACATTGCAGCATAACGACACAATAGTGAGCAACTCTGTAGGCAATGCAAAAGACACAAAGCGACGACTAGAGACCGGGAGTAGGCGGAGACGGCGTCGCGCATGCGGCCCTGACGGAAGAGAGCGTTGCCTTCGTTCTTGGCCTCCGTCGCGATCTGCTCGGCCACCGCAGGCTCCTGCTCTTGATCGCCGCGCAGCAGTTGCCCGTGCCCGCTGGCGCTCAGCAGCTCCCGGAGCTGCGCGGGCGAGAGCTGCTGCAGCTCGCGGCGCAGGTTGCTGCCCTCCATGGCTGACCCCGCACCTGTTGAAATGAATAGGGAGCTGCACAAACGGATTACGGCGCTTCAATGCTGCTCGCCAAGGGACGCAGTACCGTGGACTTGCATCATCAGTCTGTAGCTATCTAACAAGATACTATTTTCCTGTGATAACCAATTCCAATTTCCGTTCCTTTCCAAGGTTCTACGTACTCTTAAAACTAGTAGAATCGAATAATAAGTATGATTACAATGCAACGAATAGGTTTGTTGTTGTGTGCGACATTCCCTTGACATCGATTCACACTATCGGAACCAGACAGTCACTCGACACTCGACGAGCAATAGAGGAGGCGCCATGGACGCCGTGTGGGGCCGCTTCCAGGCCGCGTACCCGCGCAAGGGCTGCACCGTGATGGACGACGACGCGGGGAAGCTGCGGCAGCCGCTCATGGCCAGCGGCAGCGAGGATGAGAGCGACGGCAGCCTGGAGGACGAGGAGCTGGGCGGCCTGCTGCCCCGCCAGGACATGCGGCCGCAGTTCGACGAGGGCGCCTCGGCCCGCCGGAAACGACGGCGCCGCAAGGAGGACGAGGACCTGGGGGAGGTGGCCAGGGGCTTCACGGTCAGCGTGGAGCCGCTCAAGCTGCTGCGCTCCGTGGGCAGCTGGATGGTGTCGCTCTCGGCCGCGGGCAGCCTCCTGGTGCCGCGCAGCAGCAGCCCCACGAGCAACCACTCGCTGCCGACCTCGCTGTCGACGCAGATGCTGGCGCACAGACGCAAGCTCGAGAACATGGACGCGGTGTCGGACCGCGCGCTGGCGCTGCTGGCGCTCATCACGCTGGGCTTCTGCTTCCTGCTGCTGCTCGTGGTGTACGCACAGGCGGTGTAGGAGCGGAGAGAGAGAGAGGGTGTGAGTGGGTGTGAGTGGGAATCATCATGTATCGCCAAGCTAACAGCCCCGGCACTGACGACGCACGCTCTCTGGTGCTGCTGCGAACGTCGCTGCAATTAATGAAATGGTTTTATTTTTTTTATGATGGCTTGGGGCTTCAGTCAAGTGCCGGTCTTCTTCTTCTTATGCTCAGAGGTGCGGCGCTTCTTACTCTCGTGCGGACTCTTGCTTGATGTGTCTACCTTGAAGGCGCTGGGGCATGTTGGAGCCAAGGGGCAGGTCGAGCAGGACGGGTGTTTCGCGGTGCACACGGTCTGGCCGAAGCCCACGACGGCGAGGGAGAGCTTGCCCCAGTGTTCGTGGGGGATCCAATCTTCCAGCTGCTTCCTCGTCTCTTCGGGGGTTGTCGTCGATGCCCAGCCTAGTCGCTGAGCCAGGCGATGCACGTGGGTGTCCACCACGATGCCGTCCACTTGGCCCCACGCGAGTAGCATGATGACTCGGCCGATCTTGGGTCCGATACCTGGCAACGCCAGCAGCTCGACCAGCGAGCGAGGAATGTCCCCGTGGAACTGAGTACTTAAGACGGTAGCCACGCGCTTGAGATGCTGCGCCTTGCGGTGGTAGAACCCCACGGGCTTGAGCGCTTCACTCAGCGCCCCCTCGCTCGCCGCCTGCACGGTCTCAATGGTGAGACCTTCGTCGTTTTCTCCGAGTTGATGCAGTCGCTGCATCGCCGCGTACGTGATCGGGTCCTGGGTCTGAGAGCTCAGCAGCGCCGCCACCAGCAGCTGGAAGCGCTCGACCTTGGCGCTGGTCACGCCGGGGGCGACGCAGACCTGCGTCCCGAACTTGTCGATGGGTGTGGTCATGCTCTTCCGCGCTTCATAGAGCGCCAGCAGTAGCTCCATCCGCCGGTCAGTCGCCACATCTTGGAAGACGTCGATGCGTTGCTTGGTCTCTGACGAAGGCTCAGTCTTGATGAGCTTGGTTGGACGGCTGGGAGAAGCACACTTCTTCTTCTTGTAGTTGTCGCTCCTCGCACGTTTGGCGCTAGAGCTCGCTGGCTGCTGAGCAGTTACCTCGAGCTTGACGTCTGCATGGGCGCTGCTATTCTGTGTACGGGCCGAAGCGAACGCGAAGCGCGTGAACGGATTGCCGCCATTCGTCTCTGACGTCCCCATCTAGGCGATAAATACGGGATGATGCGCAAATGTACACCAGGATATCGCTCAGTGCTTGAGGAGGACGGTCATATGCACGCGCAACTTACGTGACCCATGTTAATGTGTGTGTGGGGGGGTTAGACTGGTCTCTTTGCTCCGCGTGCGTACCAAGCCGCCCCCTTCGCCCTCCATGAAGACTCGCGGGGGACGTGGGGGAAATGGGTGTCCGCTCAAGTTCTATACCAACGATCATCAATGGCAGCCATGCTACTTGTATCTACGCCCGTTGCCGCTCGCGCTTCATCCTCGGTTCGAGACGCGGTTCACGTACGCGTGGTAGATCTGGTCAAAGAACTGCGCGTCGTCCAGCAGGCCGATCAGCGACTGCTTGAGCTGCTCCTTGTTCACACTGGACGCCGGCTGCTGCTGCTGCTTGTGCTGCTGTTGAGGTCGGTTCTGCGAGAACATGCCCATAATGGCCTCGCCCGCAGCAATACCGTCTGCCTTTGAGATAGGAACCATACCGCTCGCGCTAGGGGTTGCCTGGGCGTTCTCCTGCTTGATCGAGCCGTTCGCACTGCCGCCACTGCTGCTGCTGCTGCTGCGCTTGTCCTTGGGAGATCGCTGCAAGATCGCGGTGGGGTTGGTTGCGTTCGGGCCGCGGCCCTTTGAGTCGTCACGCTTGTTGCGAGAACGTCCCCGGTTACGCGACTGTGACGGGGGGCGCTCCTGCTGTTGTTCCTGTTGCTGCGTAGGCTGTGACGACTGCGACTGGGCCTTCGTGGGCTGCTGCTTCGTGGGTGTAGCATCCGCGATGGCAGGAGCGTTCTGTGGGGCCTTCAGTGACTGAATAAGACTGCAACAACAACAACAAACTAACGTCAGCAACCTCAACCATCTCGTGCCCAGGTCAAAAAGTATCATACCGTTGAAGCAACTGCAGGATCTTGCCGCGGTCCTCCTCGGGGAAGAACCAGATGCCGTAGATCGCGTACCCAGTCGAGTACGCCTGCCCGCCATTGCAGCACACTTTGTCAGTTCAAAGCTCTGCACTATCCGTCCACAGCGTCAAGGTGTCGACTCACCTGGTCGGGGCTGCGCAGGATGAGGAAGCTGTCGATGTTGTCCACCTCGAGACGCTCGTCCAGCGGCAGCGTCATGTTGGTCGTGCTCAGGCGGTTATTCACGAATATCTGGAAGCGTGGCGCCGACGATCTGCAGCAACACAACAGCCCAGACAGTTAGCGACCCATCAACTGCACTCCAGCGTCCTATCTCCAGTGTCGTCACGCACCTCTTGACCACGAACAAGCAGCCCTCGACATCCTTGCGCTTCTGCAACATGCGTAATCATTGCACGGACACCAGAAGCGTTAACACTGTAGACGCAGACGCAGAGGCAGCTAGCCCCCCCCCCTCCCCCCCCCTCCCTCCTATCTGCAGTGACGCACCCAGCTCTGCGCGGCCTGGCCGAACTCGTACATGACGACGTGGCTGGCCGTGTCCACGATCTCCACGACGTCGGCGTCCTGGCGCTTGAGCACCTGCAGGTTCATGGCGTTCGACTGCGCGCGGTCCACGTGGAGTCCGTCGGCCGCCATCCTGGTCTCGCTGTCGCTCGTAATGGGGTATTTCCAAAGTGACTGGCGTTGAAACAGCAACTTAGCGATTTCAACCAGCAACTTATAGATATCGTATGAAGATAGCACCTTTCCAGTAGGAATACTACCAGATATTGCGCGGTCAAATTGATACAGCCGACTAAGTACGTAGTCTGCAACTTAGCAGCAACTTAACGTTGCCGGGCCGTCGATAGGGAAGTGAAAAACTTTGATGGATGAATATCGACTTTTGTACATGGGCACAGGGGCTTGGCAACGATCAATCGCCAACTTTTAATAATGATTAACCAATCAGATGCGTTGGTTCAAATATGTTCGACTAATCGCAATGCAGAGGTTTAGGGAGGTCCGACGTATCGGGTAGGAGGGACACGTGTATCTCCATTCAAACCACAAGTGTCGAGCGTATCACTTGCATATTTGCTTCTAATTCGACCAATCCTCTCAGGATGGGCTTAGCTGAGCTCAAGCCTGGCAACACCAAGCGTGCCAAGGCAACCGCCACAGGTGCATTCAAGGCCTTCGTCAAAAAGGAGAATGTAGCGTTTGACTATGTTAAGCAATGCATTGAGCAATACACTATAGGTAAATGTTTTCTGTCTGTGTTGGATAAGTTTGGCACGTATCTTGCATTTCATGAGGGTACGAATGGTAAACCACTTGCTCGGAATACCGCCATGCAATACTTTAGACATAGTAAGATGTGACTGTTTGTTATCTTCCCAGCGCAACGACACATTGTCGAAGCAATGCTGCGTAGCATGGGGAAGCCTCTCGACAATTTCTGTATGTAGCGAGACGGAAAGGTAGTCAACCAAGCCCCACCAGGCTCAAATGATGATTTACAAAAATATGCTGTATTTGTTTAAAATGCATCTTATTCTAGCGACTACCATAACGAAGCATTATAGAACTTTAGTTTCTGGAGCTAATAAATATCTGGAGCTGTTTCTGCTCTTACTCCAGAACGATCCTCCAATCTACTCTTTCGGAGTGTAGTTCGCGGGGTATCTGGTTTAGAGTAAATCAGGTGGCGTGCGGTATTATTTACTAAATATCGCAGGTGCCTCTTCTCTTCAAAAATGGGCTTTGACGTCTCGATAAAGAAGCTTATGTGTCTGTTAGTGACGCTACTAGCTATCGGAATGGACATAGGAGAGGTGACACGAGGTGACTTGACATTTCCCCCGAGCAGCCTCCTGGGTGACTAGATCCGGATGATTTGACGAAGGAGAGGGGTATCCAGGATGACGTGAGCGTGGGAGGTCATACCGACAGCGCGCGCTCATACGAAGCTGAAGTGTGGCATATGAGCAGAAATAGGGCTATAGTACAAAATCAAACAATAGGGAAAGTTGACGAAAGTTGATACTAATATGATAGACGGTTGATATCGCTGAGCTAGCCGCTCAGATCTCAACAAGCAGCCCCCTCTCCAGCAACAACAACCACCATGAGCCCGACCTCAGGAACAAGCGCGGCGTCATCGCGCTCGGAAAATCCTCGTCGTGGCGGGGTTCGTTCATCGAGCTCTACGCCATCTGCTTTTTCCCGCTACAACCATGCATTCCTACTCCCGAGCTCTCCGAAGCGGGCCACAGCGCTGCGTCCAACAAGCGCAGCAAGGGCGCGGCCGCTGAGGCGCCCGGCAAACGCAACAAGGGGTCCGCTCATAAGGAGCGCGGGACGAGCGCAGCCCGCTGCGGTGACTAGCAAGCGGAGCAAGGGCGTGGACGATGAGGAGCCCATTAAGTGCAGCAAGAGCCCGGTCGCCAGCACCGGTGAGGTCAGCCACAGGGGACGGATATTGACGCTGGTGCTGATGACGCGGGCCCACGTCGCAATAATGTTTTTGGCGGCGTCGGTCGCGCTACACCCCCCAATAGTGGTACCGTTGATTGCCCTCGTACGGCCGACAGCAGTGGAGAGGTCGCTGAGACCGGCGACACTGGTACGATGGGGCATGGTGACATGACAAGCACTAGCCCAGTTCCAATTACGCATATTATGGCAACCTTTTGGAATATGGGCTACACTACAGTTGCTGGAGTGTTGAGCCAAGATGAGGTTGAGCTTGTACGCCGCGAAATTACGGCGATTCACCCGCAACGCTGGCTTCGTCAACTTCGAAGTCCGAATTGACGCTAGACGGTTGTTGACATGGTTAACGATAAGACTTCTGTCCCCGCCACGTTTCAACTGGTACTTGAACGTTATTGAGTTTGCCTCAAATATCCAACAGTCGTGGAGTGTCTTGGAGAGGTAGCACACCTATTCCTCGC
Source organism: Phytophthora pluvialis (assembly GCA_001314425.1). Classification (NCBI taxonomy): domain Eukaryota; phylum Oomycota; class Peronosporomycetes; order Peronosporales; family Peronosporaceae; genus Phytophthora; species Phytophthora pluvialis. The sequence continues at coordinate 41,543 of LGTU01000076.1, read as the reverse complement.
CTTTGATGAGGCCGTTGGTATCTATCAGTGGAGTTATGATGTAATGTTAATGGATTGCACATTCCGGACGAATCGCTTCAACATACCTATGCTGGATATCGTTGGAGTGGCAGGCATGAGCACAACGACTCATATTGGTCAAGCCTTCCTCAGCGGAGAAACAGCTGCTGATTCTGAGAGCTATTGCTTCGCGGGTGAATCGCCGTAACTTCGCGGCGCACAAGACCCCGACGAGTTCGCTGTAGTGGAACCCACCGCAACCTCTACCACCAGCGCTTCTACTCCCGCTACTCCAGCACCCACCTACACGACACCAACGATCTACTCCCACATCAACCGCTTGCATACCAGTGTAGCTCATGAAGCTGTAGTCACGGATGCTCCCACGTCCACACATTTTGTCGCGGAGGCATCAAGCGTGAACGGGTGTGAAAGTCTGACGCAGCGATGGATTTTCGACAGAGGTGTCTGGAACATGATTACAACGCACAAGGAGTTTGACTATATCTTCAAGTCAAGTCGAGAAGACCCCAAGGTTAGAAAGATAGGACACAAAGGCTGCGATTAAGACGCTAGACTTGAAGATCTTCGACGCTGGAATACTGGAGAAGATCGTAGCTGTATAGCGCTCGCTGCTACAAAATGGAAAGCTCCAAGTACAACCTCAGTTAGTAAGTCACCGATGTCCTCGCAACTTACCTTGTATTGCACTACCCTATGGTAAAGAAACTTTGGGGCGATAGTCTTGTCGTTCGGTGCTTATAATTTGCTGTGGCTAGTGGTTTAGCATCGAACGCTGAACTGCTGGCGTAGTTTTCGCACCTTGCTGTCTGCGGGAATTCAAAACGTGAAGCCAAATATATAGCAAGAGCCAAGTGAACAACAACACAAGCCAAAGCGCAGACGAGGATCAGTGACTTAGCTTCACGTAGCTTGGTTCCCGTGGTACGCAGAGGTACCACGCAAGCGCCGAAGCAGCAGCGTTCCGCAGCAAAGCAAGTTGTGGCCTTCATGAAACCCTTCCATGTTGATGGCTTCTTACTCGACCAGAAGGTGCCCGACAATCGCGACCAATAAATTTATTGTCCTAAGAATGCGCGCCAAGAAGCCAGTGCTGATCGTTCTCGCAGATGATCACAAATTGAATTCTCGCGGGTCCAGTGCTGTTCTAAAGCATCTGCATTCACTTCACAACGCCAGGTCCCACAACACCACGATCCAGCGCCACCAGTATCTATTAAAAACTGGCACCATCCAAGACCCTGCTTCTGGATACACCCAAGACGTATTAGAAATCATTAATCACTGAGGTAGGCTTCACTACGATCAACAATAATACCGCAAGTGTCGTACCTGATCTCCGATGTCGGGGCAGAATCACAGTAAATGAGAAATGAGACGCAGATTGAATAAAACTCACCACCGAGTAACCCGTACGCATACCGACAGTATAGATGTTGCGTAACCTGTGAATCATGTCCCCTTTCCAACAGTACAGGAAATATGCTCCCTTCCGACACCCATTAACACTTATTTAGTATGAAAGGGACTTGTTCTATTGAAGACAATTAACTTTGACGACACTAAATCTGCATGGTGGCCAGGCGAAGCATGGCTTCGCCCACATTCACGTCGTCGCCGTTGCTGCACTCCATATCATCGTCTAAGTCGTCCTTCGGCTCCAGGTGGCAGATGCCGGTACGACGTAAGCAGTTGTTGATGGACCTCTTTCTCCTGATCTCTTACCAGATCTCGTCACTCCACCGCATTGCTTGAAGCTCATCGGCAGCATAAGGGTCTTTCTTGATGGACTCGGGCTTGTGGACAATCGAAGGAACCGCGGCTTAACAGGGGATGCGGCTGCGGAGTGCGATCGCTCCTCCTCCCCCCCCCCCCCCCCCCCCGACAAGCAACACCCGCAAGAGGCTCTTTTCGGAGTGTAAGCTCGTGCTGACCTCGCTAACGGGCTTCAACACTACCATCCAACTTCGAGACCGCGAGGTTTTTGCGAGCGAATTGCAGTATGTGGAACTGCGCTACGCTCCTTGGTTACAATGAAGAGTAAGTAAGATGATTTGCATCTCTCGCTACCAATACATTGCAATAAATAAATCCAGTTACTATTATTGCGTTGTTGTGTACTGCAATCGTTATTACGGGGCTCAGTTAGCCCGAGGTAGCATTGGTTATTGTATTTCCCATGCCCTGAATCAAGAGGACGTAGTCATGAGTCGTGGAGGCCTCGAGTGGCGTAGCCGAGGTTTCTGATGTATATGTTGTTGAAGCACGGTTGCTCTGGTTGCAAGTCTTGATGTATCATGTAAAGGCTCTACAGGACCTAGCTGCGCGCAGTCTCCCCCAATACTTTGACAGCCCCTCGGCGCCTAACACGGTTCTAAGTCGTAAAAGTGACCTTGCCCCATGCTTTGTCTGCATGTTCCCAGCGCCTCATCCGATACGAGTGCAGCTGTTGTACTGTGCAGCAAAACTACGGTACTTCTACAAATCTTTTTCAAATCCATTTTCATTTATGTTCTACACATATTACTGTGTATGGCACAACTCAGTCGAACCACCCCGTTCCGTTATTATAGAAATGTACCACTCTTTAGGTTATTCCGGAAAAATAGTACTGAAACGGTATTTGAATTTAGTATGGTGTCTGCCTACCTGTCAGCCATCATGTGAACAACGAGCCGGGCACATCGTTGCACTTGATGCGCTCGGGGAGTCTTCCTCCCGCTCCAGTTTAGTCTTCCCCATGGCGGCAATACGATAGTTGTTGCCACCATTTGCACGGATGCACGCGTCCATTTAGCATTGCAGAGATAAAAAGGCTGCGTTGAGTGCAACTCCCACCAAGCAACTTGAGCAGCTTCAATAAGCTCGTCAATGGTGCGTGTTTGGTGCTGCCCCTAGAGCGCTTGGATCACCTAAAACGGCCCAAGATCACAACGGTTGAGATCTGGGTTGTTTGGCAGCTGAAACCGCAGGGCAACGTATCCTGCATGGCTTGGCAGAACTGCGGGTCAGCCGGTGTGCGGAAGCGTTGTCCTGCTGAATCTTGACTGAGCCACCGCGCGACGGCGTCGGCATCCTTGTTCAAGTGGCGGGAGAACGGGCTGGATCAGCACGGTGCGAGAATTGTCCTTTGTAACCGATACGTTGTGTGTATGTCTCCATCGTACCCACAGGACAGTTGCGACTCGATCACTGCACAGTCGGCGCTCAACCAACGGCCAAATTTCAAACAGGCCGCAAAACATGGTGCCGCTGGCCGCTACCCACCGCGGCCGTGCCACGGCGGCTACGAACATCACTTTGGTGATGTTCCGCTTGCTCCGCAAGCCTGATACATGCACATACCTTGATTTTAGTATGCTTCACGGTTTTTGATCATACCGTTTGATTTATGTTATAAAAGATGGTATAGGCTAAGTTGACCTTGTGTAAAAGGCCGTTCCATGCGCCCTTTTAGACGGACCTTTCTACCACGTTTTAAAAGCACCTCTTAAAGAACGCAGTGAGCGTCTGAATGGTTTAGATGGTCATTTTCAGTCTTGTTTTGCAAAACAGCTTATCCCTTTCGCCAACCACTTAGGTAAACTATATTATACAAGTCTAAGTCATTTAATTCTAAAAGGGCGCGAAACTCGCCCTTAACGAATTCACGGTACCCCCTTTGCATATCTTGTGTAACATATCAACTTCAATGATTTGCAAGTGGTAACTGATACACGCAGTTAACTTGATTTCAGTATGCCTAAAATGATTTGGGATCGAACCGTTTAGGGCCTGTTGCAAAAAACGGTGTATACTAACTTGAACTTGTGCAAATGGGCGTATTTCTCGCCATTTAAGATGGCGATTTCATACCGTGTTTTGGAAAGGACCTTAAATGGCGAAAAATGCACGCTTGTACTGCGAAAGGTTTAAATGGGGTATTTTGCTCCCTCATATCGCGAGCGGCTAACCCCTTAGCTAACTTCAACATACTGAAGTGAAGTTTCGAATATTTGGAATTGTCGACACCGGGCTTGTAGGAAATGACCCCCCCCCTCCCCTATATGGCTACAGTTTTGAAGCTCCTGAAGCCATTTCTTGGCTGTTTGGCAAGAAATTGGTATGAACATGTAGCTCGTTGTGAGGTTGAAACGAATGTAAACGGGTTAGTGGATTCGTGTTAGACTCTGATAGTTTTCAAGGCAATACTGAAATCTAGTGCACAGGAATGACCGCTCCCACTGTAATCATATATATACCTTTACAAAAACCAAGTCAATTAGCTTAGTACATCGTGTGACCACCTCGAGCTTCCATCACTGCGTCATTGCGATTGGGCATCGAGCGAACAGTCTTCCGTACCAAGTTGTCGTCGATGGCGGACCAAATTTCCAGCAGCTTCACTTTTAAGTCGTCAATTGAGGACGCAGAGTTGCGATCCAGCTCACGCTTCATCTCGGCCCACAGATTCTCGATAGGATTCTAGTCTTGGCTTTGCGGGGGATGGTTCAGGATGGTCAGGTCAAGCTCCTTCAAGCACTTCGTGGTCGCTTTAGCTCGGTGAGCTGGGGCGTTATCGTGCACAAATTGTGTCAGGGTAGGGAGGTCTGGGGTGGTACTCGTAAAAGGAACTTGCGACCGCAGAATACGACGGTAGTAGTCGCCGTTCACTATACCTCGCGTATACGGAGAGAGTCAACCCCATTGCCACAAATAGAGGCCCATACCATGAGCGTTTGACGTCTGCTCTTGAAAGTGGGAAGCAACGCAACGATCCGCGATTGCTTTGTGAACTCTACGCCACACCGAGGCACGACCCATAGTCCCATGTAGCTCCACTTGAGCCTTGTCCGTAAAGAGGACCTGATTCCAATCCTCTGTCTCGCGGTCTCCGTATTTGCGAGCGTAAGCGAGACGAAGCTTCTGGTGCCTCTGAGGCAGGAAGGGCTTCTTGCGGGCAGACCGCCCATTGAAACCGGACCCCTTGATTCGTGAGCGGATCGTGCTAGGCGGTATTGCCTTGCGAGCTCGTCACTGACTTGAGCAGCTAGTAGCGCTGCGCTCACAAAGCGATCCGCTTCAACTGCGCGCACGATTCGGCGGTCGTGGCGGACCTCGGTGATCTTTTTGCGGCTCGTTCGAGCTGTCAGCTTCACGTGTCAGTGCGTTTTGAAGTGTGCGATTATGGTGCGGACAGTACTCCTTGGAAGTTCCAGCAGTTTGCTGATCTTGGTGTAGCCAAGACCACTTTGATGCTTATGGATGCACAGGATCCGCTGGCCATGCGACCACTCATGACGCTGGGACACCATAGAAGGAAGAATTGGGAATGATAAGTAGCCGAGTCCGCACCCGCTGTACAGGTTATAGTCTAGAAAAAAGTCTAACGCCGTGTCGTGCTCCAGCAGCAGAACTGTATTGCGCGAAAGGTAGCGCAAAGTATATCGACAAACCTGTAGTGGTTATGTACAAACAGTAAATAATATCTCAAGTTGAGCGCTTCATGTAAACGACCAGACTGAAATAATCAAAATGAAGTTATCTATTCAATGGTTAATTGGTATGATAAGCGTTGGTCTGTAGTTAGGCCTACACCAATTACTAGTCCTTAATCTTCTTTGCCGCACGGACCCTTTCATTCTCACCTCCCGCTGTCGTTTTTGTCTCATTTTGCAGTGTCCATCTGCCATATCTTTGCGGAGGTCTCTTACAACGGTAGCAAAGCAAGAACATGCTCCTTCTCTCCTGCAAAGTTGTCGTCTGACCACACCCTTCCTTCCATTGCGCAACACGCTGAAGCGACGCCTACGCTGCCTTTGAGCTTTTTTGTGATCCTGACGCAACTTGGGTGGCATACCGGAACGATTCCACGAGATAGTCATGCCAAACAATGATATCATCGAATTTGCCACCCATCGATCGACTAGTGGTGTCCCAGGATGATATCCAAGTACAAATGGCGTGAATACCGAGGCACACGACATCGCCTGGCTGCTTAACCAGAATGCCCGTGGTACTGGGTTCCAGCATCCGGTTGAAAGAGTCGTCCTTGTCACCCCAGTTGAATTTTTCTTTCCGCCCAACCAAAACAAAACACCCAAACCTTGAAACAATATCTCGCGCACGGAGGAGTGCACGACACCACCTGCCCGTGGTTCAACGATCAAAAGAGACACCCAGCTATCGGTCTGAAGCCAATATCCTGGCTTGTATGCATAGGCCTCGTCCGAGTAAATGTTTAGCTTGAAAAAAATAGCTGGTAGATCCTCAGATACTTGGTCAGCAAGGCATTACCGCCCTAATCTCCAGTACATTGATAGACAGACTCGAGTATGCTTGACGTACCCCAACATATCCAGCATATGATATGGGTCTTCCGGCAAACGGCTATAATCACGGCATCCAGCCACGCTGTTACAGGCATCACCAAACAGTAGCGCAGGCTCGTTAGTCTCAACAGCCTTCGTCCAGGAAAAAGGTATAAACATGTAGCGATATTTACTTGCCGGCAGCTTCTTGATTCCGCAAGGGAGCTCGTACGCCTTCGCACCGAAGTCACCGCTCGTGACAATGATCATTATCTCATTCAAATATGCGTCATTTATTGGCCTCCAAAACCAGTGCGGCGTCGGCGTGTGGGGCCTCCAGGTACAGGCTTCGCGGTGGGTGTCGATGGTCAGCGGCGGCGTTTAAGATTTTTTGCGATGGAGCCAGTCGATTGCCGTAGTACCGGTATATTCATTCCAAACTAATCTGTCTCTAACGGTACAGGGAGTCGCGTCTTGCAAGGCTACGCATGTGTCGGGTCTGCACCGGTGCTCACGCTGATTTTGCAGTGCGGTATCGAAAAACGGTTGGTATGTTTGGTATTTACTCTCGTTAAACGGAAGTCCCTTTCTTCGACGGTGATGGAGACCGCACAACCCACTGGAATTAATGCATTTGTCATACATGTACTGCCATATACACGTCCTACGCATTTGATTTTAGAGCTAACATTGGGCGCTAACGTCACAGATGGCAGGTATTCCCGTTGAAGTGTTGATCTGGACTTGTGGGTTGGAAAGAAAATGCCGAAGTGAGCTTTATGAAATTGGTTAGATCTGTCTACTTGCCATCCACTGCCTATGATGCTTGTTGTACCGCCGCCCTTGATTCCCCGTTGCGTTCCCCTATGTATTCCTGGTGCTGTCCATCCCAGATCTGGTCCGAGGCTACGTCAACTACGTACCAAATTTTGTAAATAATCAACGCCCATTAATCGTTGACATGGCTCGACGAATCCGATCGTCCTATTGCGCAATTTCCACCAATCCCAGTCAGATGTTCCAGTTACCCCAATAATACCATGCCGAGACACGTTCCTCGAGATCTGCTTACGTCTTCAAGACGTCCGCACATGACTCGCGTATGTAATCAAGTTACCTTCGGATGAGTCCGCGCCATCGCCCGTCGATCATAGCAAGCATTGGTGGCGCTCCTGGTCAACATGAAGGCATAAAATCGGCTACTAGTGGTTTTGCATGAGCCGTTCTTTGACGTGTGCGTGGGACCATCCAATCTCGATGACAGATTCTACCGTAGTCACTGCAAAATACGCCAATCGCGCGCTTGGAGCCTAGCTTAGGTATCTTTCAATTTCGTTTAAGAGGATATGATAAGTTAATAGAGCTAAGGGCCACAGACGCATTGATTCTTTCCCTTGGCAATACCAAAATTTATCGGGCTTCGGACTACAAAGGAAACCGTGCAAAAAAACGCAAGCACTCTTCTAGAGGGACCCTATAAAAGAACATCCGTGGTTTCTGCCTCTGTGCCACTAGTAGAATACTGCGGGACGAAGAGCTAGGGGGAGGGGGCTTGCGCACCTCGCACGAGCAATTGCTATTGCTGAACGCGCTGCAGGACTAAGGCGCGGACAAAGACGCGAACGACAACGTGGTTGTCGACGATCAGGGAACGGAGGCACATTGCCTGCTTCGTTTGGCTATGGCAGCGTGTAGCGATCAGTTGAGATACTCTGTGTTGTGTACAAGGGTCAACGACATACACCAGGATTCGTAGCCGTGCCGACTCGGCAGTGCCGAGTAAAGGCCGAAAGCAACCTGTGATTTGTACACCGGCAACCATCACAAAAATCCACCAGGAACCAGCCGAGAAGAGCAGAGCCAAGCCGCCGCCTCCGAGAGCGGCAATGCCAAGTCGCAAACACCGAGAGGGTCAAGTCGCTGATGCCAAGAGGAACAGGGCCGTTCTTTCGCCACTGGCAACGACAGGATCAAGCTGCCGAGAACCGGCCAAGACGCTGCACCCGTGAGCGGCAGGACGGGGCCAATTCATTGACATCGAGAGGAGCAGGGCTGAGGCGCTGCTGATGAGGGGAGTAGGGTCCATTTGCTGCACACGAGAACAGCAGGGCTAGCGTTCAAAATACAGCAGAGGGTAAAGTATATTCATGCGAAACACATTACCACGGGGCGGTACCTTACGTACTGCAGTAGACCTCGGCCGAGCCAGCCAGGTGAGGTCGAACCGAGGAACATCTCATATGCGAAGAAAATAAAAACACCGCAATTGTAGCTGTCGGTCTGGATCTTGAGCTCTGATGACTCGTACACCCGTACATGATATCGGCTCTTGGTCTTGGGTGGGGGCGGCAGCAAAGGTATCAAAGCCATAGCTACATGTCGAATGTCGTCCGAGTAATCAGGTTACGTCGGGTCGTAGATTCGAACATCAGCTGCCGTCGTGTTGACCATGATGCTGCGCCAGTGCACACCACCGCAGTTTATCCGAATTCGGATTTTCTTGCATTTCATGAAGCGCTTCGCCAAGAGTTTCGTGTCGACAGTGATGCTGCCGTAGACGCAGACTGCATGACTTGACGGATCAATGCACTCAACAACCGATTGTCCTCCGAATGCTTCGTCATCACGGTTTTGATTGTTACGTCTCCGAGCGTTCCCATTGCAGCTAGATCTAGATATTCGAGCTACCACAAAATGAATTTTGTTAGCGAGATGAAGAGGTCTCCAAAAAGCGAAATACATACCTGGTTAGAGAACACAGGCAACGCCTTCAGTGTCACCTTGAATTCGTGGCCTCTCGCGACGTGGAAGGCGGAGGATACTTACATAGATAAATCGATTTGTGATATCCAGCCGAGCGTGGTGGTCAATAGGTCAAACTTTTCCACAGCCTTGTGCCATCGCGTCATAGTAGCGATGGAGCCCACCGCTAGAATACCAACACCGCCAATCTCCACAGTGACATCTTTTTCAGGAAGGCCCCCTATTCGGTTTTGCAGGGCATACACCTTGGAGTTGCAGCTTCTTATCACACCCATTGGCGGAATTCTTGGAATGTGATCGGAGTCCATCAGCGACCCAGGTGGCAATTTTGAAAGAAGGTACGCCTTGATCTTAGGTGCCCCAGCAAATAGAAATTGCCAGAAACTCTTGAACAAACTTTCTGCCGCATACGGCGGGTTCTTCTGCACATACAATGTGACCGAGCTCAAAGATAACGCTGAGCGAGCACACTCGCGATTGTGGGTGACAGTGTCCCCGTCGTAGCCGGAGTCGTCAGCATCTTCAGTGTCCTGGGCGGTGGTGCTGGCCACGTCGGCGTCCTGAGCGGCGGTGGTGGCCTCTTCGTCAGTGCCTTCCTTGTATATTGTAGATGATCGGCCCGCGCGTCTTCTTCCACATCGGACATGGCTTGGGGTTTCGTATGAGCGGTGGCTTGTCTCGCACCCTGCGCAATGGTGTGATCGCCATGATTAGGGACGCGTCTAACAGTGAGTTGGGCTGGTGGGGAGGGCGATTCGACTGTAGCTGACGCACGGTTCTTCGGGGAAAATCACTTCATAAATCGCTTCACACGTGTGCGTCGGGTATCGGAGTTCAAAATAGCAAATTCGGGTGTTTGGAGATAATACGACATAATATCACGAAATGATACACTACCGTCTTCTCGTAAGCATTTGTCATGAAACTCGAGCACACCATACTCGCAGGCTTTCAGCTTGTACCAGCGCCCTCCTCCAGGTTTCCGACAACGATCCCCGATATCAGGTGATGGTGTGGCCATGTTCCAGTATTTTTTCTTCCAACCGAGGAGTGTGGGCTTCTTCATTTCTAGATATTTCACTGCGCCCTTCGTTTTCCACTCTGGCTGCTGCTTCCACTGCTGGATTTTCGCCCACTGCGGGCGTATAGGTGTTTTGAATCCCATCACTACTGCTGGAGGAAATGGGGGGAATTCCAACTGAGGCCATGAGAATCACACGAGGTCAGATAGATCTGAACTGGGCCGTCACAAGTTCTATCGAACCGGGTTCAAAATAAACCGGGCTCGAACCGGGCCATCGTTAGTTGAACTGCGTATAGGTCAGAGTAATGTGAGCGATGGCTCATTCAGATTAATCTGACCAACGTTCAGAATAAAGTGACTTATATACTCTCCTTTCAGCTAACGACATCAACCATTGCGTCTATGCCACTTGAGCTTGAAAACTTCAGTAGGCACCGACCATAGACTTCGCACACTCGGGTGGACTAGCAACATCCACCAATCCAACAAGGCCATATATTTAATCACTTAGGAAGGATAGTCTGGAACCCTTGGCCCTTAGGTAAACCCGTTCACATCCGATCGGCGATTGTTGTGGCTAGCCGATTCTTGGGCTCCGGAGGGAGGATTCCAACCAGGAAGGCCGATAACCCAGAGATCATCGGAGGCGGCCCATGGCTGCTTCTCTGCCATCCTTTAACTGGTGCATCATTGCGACAGTTCTTATAAACTACGAATACCGTCTGAATGCACCAGAGCGCTTTTGCAGTCAGCCCTACCTCTTAAAGCACGTCCGAGATCAGACCAGGGGTGTCTGTAAAAACCTCCAAAGAGGACGGAGGTGGCGAAATTGGTCGTCCTGCCCGCGTCGTCTGTCCGCATGCTGCTCTTCCTCGCAGATGATCACAAATTGAATTCTCGCGGGTCCAGTGCTGTTCTAAAGCATCTGCATTCACTTCACAACGCCAGGTCCCACAACACCACGATCCAGCGCCACCAGTATCTATTAAAAACTGGCACCATCCAAGACCCTGCTTCTGGATACACCCAAGACGTATTAGAAATCATTAATCACTGAGGTAGGCTTCACTACGATCAACAATAATACCGCAAGTGTCGTACCTGATCTCCGATGTCGGGGCAGAATCACAGTAAATGAGAAATGAGACGCAGATTGAATAAAACTCACCACCGAGTAACCCGTACGCATACCGACAGTATAGATGTTGCGTAACCTGTGAATCATGTCCCCTTTCCAACAGTACAGGAAATATGCTCCCTTCCGACACCCATTAACACTTATTTAGTAGGAAAGGGACTTGTTCTATTGAAGACAATTAACTTTGACGACACTAAATCTGCATGGTGGCCAGGCGAAGCATGGCTTCGCCCACATTCACGTCGTCGCCGTTGCTGCACTCCATATCATCGTCTAAGTCGTCCTTCGGCTCCAGGTGGCAGATGCCGGTACGACGTAAGCAGTTGTTGATGGACCTCTTTCTCCTGATCTCTCGTCACTCCACCGCATAACTTGAAGCTCATCGGCAGCATAAGGATCTTTCTTGATGGACTCGGGCTCGTGCAGCTTGCTGAAGACCCATTGGAGCTGCTTCGCCTTGCACACCGCCTTGAATGAGACTATAATCCCGGCGTACATGGGTTGCCGGGACGCAATCGTCTTAAGGGGCAGCTGTAATACAGACACGTTGGTCAGGTGGAGTCACCAATCTGATGAGGGGGAGCGTTGTCGACTAGAACCAGTACTTGACGGCCGGCTGCGCTTATATCGCGATCAACACCACGCACCCATTCCTGGAACAGCTACCTCGTCCTCCACTCCTTCGCATTCGCTCGGTAATTGAACTCAAGCCGACTTCTTGTTGTAGCAGTGTGATTTATTTCGCACGCCCAAGATACAGGATAGGAAGAGCGTCCGAGCCGTCGTCGTTGGCGGTCATCGCCAACGTGATCGTCGTTTTCTTCTTTTTAACGTCACGCATCTTCTTCGAACAAATAGAACGTGTAGGAGCCATCGCATACCAGAACCCAGTTTTGTTCATGTTATATATATCTTCAGCAGCGTACAGGTCTGTTACCTATTGGACTATACGTAGTCCCTTTCAAACAGCGTCCGGATCTGCCGAACTAGCTTCCCCGTGTCGCTGTCGGTGGCGTAGTCCGTGCCTCCGCACGAACCCTGGCAACCAACCTACTGAGAAGCTTCGACCCCAAGCATCGCACAGGCGAGCTTGCAGCTCGTGAGCTTTCATCGGGATTAGTTCGCGCGACAGACAGATGTTGCGCTGCTCAATGCTCTCAATCCAGTCGGCGAGCTGCATCTCGAGCGTCGGTCAGATTACTTGGAAAGGTTTTCGGTGGTTGCCATCGCCGTAATCGTCGCGCAGGATATTGGCTGCGTTCTCCAGCACATAGCTGATGGTGTTCTTGGCGGGATTGCTATACAGCTTGTACTCGCTCTTTACCCACCTCGTCAGAGCCCCTTGGGTCATCGCTGGGCAGGCCTTAGCCTTTCAGATGATGGCACGCTTGTGACCGATCTTCATCCAGAGCTTTGTGCTGCTTGCTTGCAACTGTGCGCGTCTCGAAATGAGCTCGATCTCTTCGGTTGATGGGCGGGAAACTTGGTGGAGGGTGGGAAACAAATTTGTTTACCTGTCTAAACAGATATTTTGTTGTGCCGAAATTTGGCCGGGTTATAGGCAGATCCCCGTGTCGGAAGTGATGGTCGTGACTGTACACAATTTCAGTGTACCTCCCGGTGGAGTGCTTGTTCACGGACGTACAAAAAGAGGGGGCTCTGTGCTGTGGAATCTCGTAGGCTGGAGCGCTGCAGAAGCCTCCCCCCCTACACACGCACAGACAAGAGACCCTTGGACGCTTGGTGTTTTCTACATTAAGACCAAGGGATACGAGAGCAAGGCTATCCTCGCATCATGTCAGTACTGTTGCAAATACTACTGGAAACGTGGCGGCACGCTCCCGGCGCCCTATCAGTCCGTAGACAGCCTGCACCCATCCCCACAAACATCAGTGGTTGAGTCGATTTATCAAGCGCAATTTAGTTGCTGAATTATTGCTCCCTTTGAATTTCGTTATCGTCCTGGTAAGAAGAAACAGAAGATGGAAAATGTTTTCACACCTTCTGAAGTATCTGACGTCTTATCAGAAAAAATGGATAATGTGCTGGACAATCAGTTTCGGAGGATACAATCTCAGTGGCAATTTCTGAAAACCGGTTGGAAATACCAATTGAACTTTTGAAAGGTTCTGGTGGTCGATCAGAAGCGGTCGAGCCTTCTTCTGAGATTATTTACTTGCTTAATGACGATACTGATGAACAAGATGATACGTGTGTGAGTTTGTGGATATATCGCGCAGAGTCTGTGAGACACAGACTCCATATTTTGCACCAGACTAAAGGCGTGCACGTTTGGTAATCTAAATATCTCGCGAACATTGAATTGTGTCGCGGAGTGATGGCGACTTTTCGATACGAGAAGAACGATCATGTCATCGACCCTAATTGTATGGGTAACCATTGGACTTTTGCTATTTATTTTAAATCAAGTTCTTCGTCGCACGAACGTCAAGCGCATCATGGTACACGTTGACTCGTACGGTATCACTGAGGTGGAGATGGCGAAACGTGTTCTGTGCGGCTACTTCAATCAAGAACTAAAGTACAAGTATGAAATTGATCGTGCTACAGACTTTTCTGTGAGAAGGATTCATACAAGGTCCATGTAGACTGATGCGGATATTTGCGGCATTTTGTTCTGTATTTTGTTAAACAAACCACCGATGCAATCATGAAAGGAGGTGTCTGCCTTCTCTCGGATATTACAAAAATCGGCTCCACCTCGTGATCAGTGCACTTCAATCCACGTATGTTTAGGAAAGAACTAAGAGTTTATTTGCGACGAGAGCTGCTCAAGATAAAAATACTGGCACAATAAATAAACGTGAGTGTCTTCAAGCGTGCAACGACAGACTTACACACTGTGGGGTCGACACCAAGATCAAAATCTTCTAGCTGCAACTTCACCCATCCACATCATCAATGTAACACACAAGCAAATGAACGATTTTGGTTTTGATCTGTTTGGGATTTTTGTTTGTGTTGTGTACTTTACCCGTTGAGACCGAAAGCTGGTAAAATCTCAGATAATAATATTCTTGTGAAAATTCCAAAAGGGGACTCGAATTAAGAAAAACATATTTTTGTGGCAGAAACTTGTCAATAGTTCTCCATCGTCTCGCTGCCTTATGACGGGCGTCTTGGCGCAGGCGTGGCGCGCGCTGCTCGCGTGGACGCTCCAGCTCGTGCGCTGCCCTCGCTCCGCCAGCGGCCTGCCCAGCGCCGTGTCCAGCGTCTCGGCGCGCAGCAGCAGCAGCGTCTGGCGCTTCGTCACCGCTGGGCCGCGCCGCCAGTCGCACGCGGCGCTTGAGCTGCTCGAGAAATTCCGCCAGGGCCCGGAGACGCACAGCGAGTGGAACGTGTTCCTGTGGCGGGCGACGTTCCCCCTCGTGTCGCTCGTGCTGCTCACGCTGTTGTGCGTGGCGGGCCAGTTTGGCCACGGCGCCTACTCGCTGGTGGTGAACCCGGTCTGGTACTTGTGCAACTTAACGCTCGTGGTCACGCCCTTCCTCGTGGTCTTCCGGTTCTCCGGTCTCGAGGACGCCGCGGAGCACGGGGAGCTGCAGACCAAGAAGCTCTGGTACGGGCTGGCGGCCGTCAGCGCCGCGATCAGCCTCGTGGAGTGGTACATGAGCCTGCCGGCCAGCAGGTACTCGTGGATCGTGGGCAACACGCTGTTCGGCATTGTGGGGCTGGGCGCCGTGCCCTTGTTCTTCAGTATGCAGTCCAGGACGGCCAGGTCTCAGTACGACGACCTGGTGATGGAGCAGGAACAGGAGCAGGAGCAGGACGAGGACAGGAGGTTGGGCCCACGACAGAGATCGGGGGGCGTGCGCCCCGACGGGGACACGTGGAGACCGAGAGAGGCGGAGATGCAACGACAGGACCAGCCGGTGATGACGAGGCTGCTGTACGGGTGCGGCTTCTGCGTGCTGGTGGTGTGGCTGGTCATGTTCTCATCCTACAGCTCGGCAAAAGGAGCGGAAGCGTCCACGAGGTCGTGGTTCGTGCTGTACTTGCTGTCGCCGGTGTTGTGCGTCGCCCTGTTTTGCGCCCGAGTTGCAAAGGTGCGATTCAGCTTCGAGCACGCGGTAGCGTATAGCACGCTGGTGGTTCATGTGCCGCTGTTCCTTGGGCACTTGTGTGTGCGGCTGTTCGCGCTGGCGGAGGACCCCGCTGCGTCGGCGTCGACTAGCAGCGAGTCGTGGCTCAAGCTGGCGATCTCGGTGCTGTATCTGTTGCTCATGCAGGGCTACTTCTTCGTGATCACGCACATGGTGAACAGCATGTCGGAGCCCTTCGCACACCCGTCGCTGCTCTATGTCGGACAGCTCTACTACTACGTGTTCTGGTACATCCTGGTGGGCTCAGACACGCCGATCGATGCGCTGTACTGGGGTATGCTGCTGCTCAACAACATCCACATTGCTTTCCTGAACACGGGCATCTACACGGATTTCAAGCGCACGTCTTCGGCCTGGCTGGCGATGCCGCTGCATGCCAATATCACCTCGTCGGTGGCATTTTGCCTGCGCACAACAACCTCGGCCATGGATGTATCAAGGTGTCTTCCCCGTAGACGATCACTTGGAAGACAAGGGCTACTGGGTCTCAACTGCGGTGTGGCTGGCGCTGCAGCGATGGAAACCGAGTCCGATCTACTTGAAGATAGTGACGAGAACGACCACGGTTATGGCTCGGACGGCTTTATCGTGACGCGAAATATCGACGAAAAGGAACCTGCTATCGGTGAGCTGCCGTCCTGGCAAGAAACGGGTAGCCGAAATCGTGAAAGAGACCGAAGCGTCGGTGGGCGGAGAGATGCCCTAGCATCAGCCCTGGACATTTCTTCGCCAGCACGCCAGACTGGCACACGGAAAGCTTCATCTTTTCGTGACAAGTGTTCTCGTGCGCAGATGAATTGCAGAAAATGTGGTGATCGCACGAACGGATCGTCGCGGTCTAGTAATGGGAATGTCGCTCCTTCAACTTCGGCAACGAATTCTGCCTCAAGAGTAGCTACCAGCGATGCTTTGCGACCGCTTTACTTTCTCATGAAGCTCGCGGAGCAAGACAATATGGCTGACACGACAGCACTGATACTGGTACCTTCGCTACTGACACTGCTCGCGGTGTTTGAGAAGCCGGGCAGTGCTCTCGCCGTGCTACAAGACCAAACGAACCTGTGGCTACGCTGTGTGTGCATGTTTATTGGGCGACTCGGCGGGGCATTCCTTGCACGAGAGATCTTCACCTGTAAGCTACGATCACGGTTGCGTTCGTCGCCCGAGGACCTCAGCGATACTACGCAGCCTGAAGCCATCGGCTCCATTGATGGCATGCCGGCTCGGCTTTGGATACAGCGTCTCATGCTGCAGGATTTTCACGCACAATTTTGGTACCTCACTGCTGTGACCATGGTGGTCACCTTCGGTTGCTTTGCCCGGATCGACCTGCCACTACGCTTTGCGCTGCTTTGATCTTGCAGAGCCTTAACCAAAATATCTACCCAAATGAGAGTAAGCAGCCGTAGAATTTTGAGCTGAACTAATATGCAGGTTATTGGGGAGGTGGCGTGTTGGGAGGTGTGCGAGGAAGTGGAGTCTCTGGATCCGGTGCTGCCAAGGCGATGTTGGCGCGCTCTATAGCCTCGGCGAGGAGTTTCTCCTTCCGTACCCAGCGGCGACGACGCACGCTTCGTCCGACAAGTCTGTTGAGCTTCTTCTTGATCCGTCGCCGCTCCTGGAGGTCAGGGTCAAGTCCACTCGCATGAGTTTGGAGTTCTGGTGGTCCACCCTCGGGTGCTTCCTGTTGTAACTTCTGCTGGGCCCGTAGGAAGTCTTTGAACCTGGTGGCATACTGCCACTGATCGGAGCCGCCGAAGCCTGGATCGACAACCCAGTGATCGAGATCGAAAGTACCAGCACCGTCGGTCATGAGAGCATTCGTGAACTTTAGCGGATCCGTAATGAGAAGATGGCCCGGCCGCAGTGACCCCCATCCTGTAAACACTTGGTACCGCTGGATCTCATACACGGCCTGCTCCTCGATGGGAAGTGCCCGAATCTTCTCTTCGAACGACTTTGGTTCATCGGGAGCTCCACGGCGTGTCGGGCTATCCGGATTGTTCCGACTCGTTGGGCTTCCGCCAGGAGATAGCACTCTGCCAATGGCATTTGCAACCTGGCTCACGGGTAGCACCATCTCACGCAATGGATTCAAGAATCGGTCTTCGAGGACATGGGTCGAGAACGCGAAGCCGGTGTACACCTTCTGGTCGGCCTGGGATGGTCGGTGGTTCGGCAAAGCCTGTTGTTCAGGCAGGTCGAAACGCGGCTTCTCCTCGGTCAGGTCGGCCTGGAATCGCTCGTAGCGCAGCTCTGGTGGCGCCCAACGAGCCTTCTCGGGATTCTGACTCCCGCGTCGGTGGAATTCTTGGAGAATGTGGTAGTACTCGGGCTTCATCTCACGCTTGTAGGCCTTCCAGAGGAAGTCGCGCCCGAGACACAGCAGCAGAGACAGGAAAATGGCCAGGTAAAACTCGGGCAAAACGAAAATGTGCGGGAAGGCTGTGTCGGCCACAGACGAAGGGAACGATGCGGCAATGACGCAGCCGGAGATGTACCAGAAGATGACCGAGGCGATGAACGCGAATGCCGTGATGGCATTCCACGTGACCATGTTCAGCGCAAGCTTGACCCACCCAACGCTGATCAAGCAGCAGTACGAGATGGCACCGCACAAGTCTCGTGAGAAGCCGTTACCAGTTGAGTCCACCGGTCCACCGATGATAAGCGCTGGCACCAGTCCACAGACAACGCACTCGTAGAGGGCTTCGATCACCCACTGCGCGAAGATACGCAGACTGAATAGCTCACCCTGGGCGCCGACATGATAGAGTCCGGGAAACTGCTCTGCAATACGCGCCGGGACCTCCTGCTCCGTGATGGCTACGACACCGATCGGCATCGACGACCAGAAAACGTTGTAGCCGTTGATCCACATGTTGTTGTAGAAAAGAGTCCCAGAGGATCCGCACTGGGGCAGTGCAGCAAGCACAAACTCGGTTCCGAAGAGCAAAATGTTCTTGTAGACCACGTACAAAGCAAGCTTGGCCATGCGTCGATAGTTCCAGTGCCCGTGCACAAGAAGCAGTCGCTTCAGGAAACGGAACTGGGCGATAGCAAAGTCACTGGCGTTCACCGCCTGCATGCCTTCGTGACCTGAAATGCCAACACCGATGTGCGCTTCCTGGATCATGGCGACGTCGTTGGCGCCGTCCCCAATGGCAAGCGAGCGGCAGCCGTGCAAGTTCGTCTTGAAGAGCCGAACCACCTGTGCTTTCTGCTTGGGTGACACACGGCAGCAGATGACGGACACGCACTGCTGGGATACCTCCAAGAACAACTCGGACAGCACGTTGTTGCTGAACACCATCGTCAAGCTTCGACCATCAATGACGATCGCTTGTGGCTGCGCGTCTTCTCGTGCTCCACCTGCGTGCCGCTCTGCACGCTTCCGAGCCTCGACACAGCGGTTCAGCAGCATGTCGTAGAGGTCTGAGGCTGAGGACGTCGTCTCCGCGTTGATCATGATACGTTCCATGTCGTTGTTGAGAAGCTGGCAAGCAAACCCAATATTGACCGCCGTCTCCTCCTTATCGCCGGTGAGGACCCAGATCTTGATACCAGCTCGAGACAAGTCCCCAAGCGTGGACGTCACCTGGTCCTGCAGTCGGTCCTCGATGGCTGTAGCGCCTACGAGCTGCAACCCTTGCTCCAGTTGCTCCTCAAGCTCTTCAATTCGATTCGGCTCCCCTCGTCGCTGCATTGCCATTTGCTCCAGATCGCCCAAAGCTACGTCATACTCGCAAGACCACTCAGCGTACACATCTGGAGATAGCTCCTTCTGCGCGATCACAAGAGTTCGCAGGCCCTCGGTTGCGTACCGTTCAAGCTGCGCAAGGGTAGTGTCCACAATCGCTGGCTCTGCTGACTGAGCTAGCCGAGGGAAAATGACGGAATCCGCGCCCTTCGTCAGCAGCATCACGCGCTTGTCCGGTGTGCGCACGACAACCGACATCCGTTTGCGTGTGCTCGTGAAGTCGACCATCTCCAAGAGCTCATAGACCACTTCCTCATGCTTACCAGGAGTCGTAATGGCCACTTCCCCGTTCCGACGAGCTTGGAAAGAATACCCAAAGTAGTTGGCGCCAGATACCAGCGCGAGCTCGTCAGGCGACGAAGCGGAGAACCCCGTGCCTGTGTCGTTACCTGTCAGAGTCTCGCGTACAACCGAGTGGCAGACTGCCAAGTGTACGAAAAAGTCGTGGATCCGCGCCGCTTGTTCTGGATGCAAGCGTGCGTCACTATCGCGCTCCAGGTCTCCAGCTGGATCCAAGAAGTTCACGTTGTCCGTCTTGACGAGGATTGGCGTGCTGTCCGCAAGCACATCGCTGGCCGATAGATCCTTGCCAAGTCTTCGGGTAGCTTCCCGCCCAATCTCCGTCGTGCCGCGTCCGTACGACACGCCGTGGATGCTCATCTTCCGAAAGTCCATCTCGTTGGCTGTGAGCGTTCCAGTCTTATCACTGAAAATGTGCGTCACCTGGCCCAGCTCGTCGTTCAGATCGGAATTCCGGACGAGTGCTGGCGTGTCGGTCACCTCGTCGTACATGCCGAGATCGCGGTTGAGGAAGAAGGTTTGGTACGTTTTCACGATGGCGATGGTCACGTACAGCGTAATGGGGACGAAGGAGGCGATGAGGATCCAGAAGTAGCCCAAGTAGATGAGGATGCCGACAACGTCGTTGCGGAAAGGGGCGACGCCGCTGAGGTTTTCGAGGTGCAAGTACGTAGCGCCCTCGCGGTGGTGAGCAACCCAGAAGGCACAGAGCACCGCGCCCAAAACGCACAAGGACGCCAGGATCGCCATGAGCAACGCGTTGCCGCGGTTCACGATGGCCAGGATCTTGCTGATCTTGGTCGGGGGAGTGTGCGAGCCGGCCTGCATGATCTTGGTGTCGCCGCCCGTGTTGAGCACGAGGCCGTAGGCGAATGGGGTGTTGCGGATCACGCATCCGCGCAGCGCCACGTTCTTGAGGTCGATCGGGATCGCGTGCCCACTTTGCGGTTCGAACCGTCCAGAGAAGGTGTTGACGTCGTGGTTGGGCATTTCGCAGATGACGCGGCCAGGAAGCTGCGCGAGTGCACGCGGGTCGCTGAGCTGCGAAAACGTACAGCTGAGAGCCTGCCGCACCTTGAGGTTCGTCTCCCCGTCGAGCGACTTGGTCTCGACAAAGCAAATGCCAGTGGGGGCGTTCGGGTCCGGCTCGTACACCGCCAGCAGGAGGATGTCCGCCGGAATGGCTTCGTAGTTGTCAACCTTGATGATGTTCCCCACGGCGACACTACGCCAGGTATCCTCGCGAAAGCAGCCCGGTTCCTTGAGGTCGAAGATGTGTGAGACCCGCGCGTTCATTTTCGCGTCGGCAACGTGTCGACCGCGGTCCTCAATGGCCGCGAACACGGCGTCAATCGACAGCACGAGCATGAGCACGATCCACTGGTACGGGATCGTCTGCGTGGACGAGATCTCGGGGATAATCTGCCCCGCTCCGACGAGCAAGAAGTAGAAGTTGGCGACCTGCGAGAGCCGCCCGTAGAAGAACCGCGGGATGAAGTTGAGCTTGGTGTACTTGGCGGTGACCACTTTGTTGTCGCAGAACTTCTGCGCGGCGTTTGCCTCCGGGTTGTTGACGTGGATGCAGCGCGCGCTGGTCTCCGGGAGCCCCAACGCTCCGACGTTGTCGCCTCCAGCGCCGTCACTGACCGCGGACAAGATGGACATGGTCGACGTTCCGAGCCCCGCCGCCGCCTCCGCGAGCATCTTTGGAGCCCACCCGCTCGACGCAGCGACCGGAGACTCGCCCACCTGCACGGTCCTGTACGAGGACTCGGCATCCACCGCCACGTCGGTGACGCGCGCTGCCCCCGTGCCGCTCACGGCTTCCAGCACGGTCATGTCGATTGCAGTCGCCTCAATGGCGAAGACTGGGGGAAGAAAACAAACTGCCAAGCGCCAAGGAGATGGAAGCTTCGGTCACTCCCGGCTCGCTTGTCGTGGGCGGTTGGCTCTTGAAGAATGAACCGGTCACCACGAGCATGTGCACTGCCCAAAATACAAGACACTTCACTACTGCAGTGATGACAGGAATAACGACCGGGGGGTTGTTTCCAAACCTTGAAAAACCTAAAATATACAGCCAACGAGGGTAAACAATTGCATGAGCCCATGACATTGTAGGGGGTGGGGGTCTCCTTTATCTGTTTCTAAAGCTTGTGCTGGATCTTGGCCTGCATGGCCTCGCCCTCCTCCTTGGAGATCATGCCCGGGCCCGAGGGCAGCGCCAGGAGCCCGTCGTCCTTGAAGCGCGGGATCACGTGGATGTGCGCGTGGAAGACGACCTGGCCCGCCGCCGCGCCGTTGTTCTGCACGACGTTGACGCCGTCGGCGCCCGTGGCGGCCTGCACGGCCTTGGCCAGGCGCGGTAGCTCCTTAAACACGCTGGCCGCCACCTCGGGCGTCATGTCCATGACCGTGGCGAACCCGGGGGCCTTGGGGAGCAGGAGAGCGTGGCCCGGGGCCGTCGGGAAGGCGTCCAGGATGGCCACCACGTGCTCCGTCTCGAACAGTTTGTACGAAGGGAGGTCGCCCCTGATGATCTTGAGGAAGACGTTCTCCAGGTCGTACGCGATGGGGGCCATGGTCGTCGCGGGTAGTTTTTTTTTTTACTAATGAGTACATATTTCTTAACTGTTGTATTTGACGAAGATATGGACCAATCAACGTTGACATCCTCTTAGAAGTGGTGGAACCACACACGTTTTCTCACATTGGGCTTCAGCGTCTGAGACTAAAAGAACGTTCTTGTCTGACGTAGAGGCACTTTGCCATCTGCTCACGTCGACGTCAAGTTCGCCATGAACCGCGCACTGGAGAGCGTCTTCTCCGACTTCAGTCGCCATGCCACGACACGCACCTACTATTCCTATCCGGAGGTGCGTCCCCCCGCAATGGAAACGAATCCTCCCGTGTGTCAATGCTCACGTGTTTTCCCACTGTGGCAGGGCTCCCGCAAGGCGAACTTCGTGTTTCGCGTCACGTACGACGGCCAGGAGCCGGTTGAAGACGGACGCGTGATCCTCTTCTTCGCCCCCAGTCCGGAGCCCGAGCCGCGCCTCGAGGCCTTCGACCTGGACGCCCCTCGCCCGATCTTCGCCAAGGACGTCGTACGTCGTGAAGTTGGTGGCGTGCGCAATGATTTAGGGACTTTCAGGGATTTAATTCGTTGTTCGGTTGGTGGGTCGCTGCTGTTTTGCAGAGGAACTTGCAGCCCAGGGACGTGATTGAGTTCGAGAGCACCGAGTACTCGACGCCGGAGGCTCTGGGCTTCGTACCGCAGAACCTCGACATGTTCTCCAATGAACTCTTCGTCCAAGCTCTGATTCACCACGGTACGCTGGATTTGTGGAGTGGAGGAGGGGTGAAGGGGTTTCTGATATAAAGAGGGGGCTGCTTTTGGTGGGGTGGGCTGCAGATGTGAACGACCCGGATGCGAACTCGAGGATCGGCAACACGTACAGCAAGCCGGTGGAGGTGCGCTTTGACGACGACGAAGCGGACAACGTTGTCAAAATTGTGGCGGACCGAGTTGTGGGGGAGACCATGGACTTGACTCCGACCGAGTGGGTGGAGCACATTGCCATGAAGAGCGAGCTGCTGAGCGAGTACCACAACCAGGACGTGTTCATGATGGCGTCGATCGTGCTGCCAAAGGACTACGAAGCTCTGAAGGATTCGCGTCATTTCCCGACGGTGTACTATGTTGAAGGCTTCACTGGCACGGAGTCGTATGCGAAGCGTGCCAAGGGTTTTTTGTCGTCGGAGATGGGGCAAGACTGGCAAGCTGGACGCTGGCCGACCCCCATGCTGAGAGTTACGCTGGGCTCGCGCTTCAAGTTTGGTCACACCTCGTTCGCTGATACGGATGCGAATGGTCCATGGGGAACGGCATTAGTGACTGAATTCATCCCTTACCTGGAAAGTCTGTATCCCGCGATCCCTTCTGCAGGCGGTCGCTTCCTGCACGGCCACTCCTCCGGAGCTTGGGCGACACTGTGGCTGCAGCTGCAGTTCCCTGACTTCTTCGGTGGCACATGGAGTTCTGCTCCTGATCCGGTTGACTTTTCGAGATTCCAAGTCGTGAACATCTACGAGGCCGACAACGCGTACTGGGATGCTAATGGCCACCCGTACCCGACAAGCCGAAGCAACGGACTCGCTACGTGCAGCAACCGCGATGAGAATTTGGTAGAACGAGTCTATGGTCGGGGCAATGGCGGACAATGGGACGCCTTCGTAAGTTCTATTGTGTCGGAGTCATTGGCTTTATTTTATTTATTCTTCAGTGAGGCTAACTGTTTTTATGCTGTAGTTTGCACTGTTCAGTCCGCGTGGAGCCGACGGAATGCCGATCCCGCTTTTTGACAAGGTGTCAGGCGACATCAACCGTGACGTCGCCAAGTACTGGGAACGCTTCGACATCTGCAAATTCCTGAAGAAGCGACCCGAGTTGTTGACTACCAAGCTGCGTGGCAAGGTTCACGTTATCTGCGGCGTTGAGGACACGTACTACCTCGAAATTGCTTGTCGGTCGCTGCAGAAGCTGGTTGGAAACAGCAAAGATAACACCCACGATGGTTCTGCTGTACCCAACTACGTGGTGATGGTACCTGGAGACCACAGCAGCATTCGATCGCGCGCGCACTACACCCTAGTGTACTCGGAGATTGCTGCTGTGTACAAGCACAACTCGAAGGTGTAAATTTGGGAAATTAGACTAAAAGACGAGTCGGGGGCTGTGAACAAGCCAGACTGCCTAAAGAAAAACAAGTTAGAGACTATTCCCCCCAGATGCTCGTCGTGTTGCCGTGGAGCCACTGGAATTGAAAGCTAAAGTCAGCGCCGAAATGGTCAAGTGGAGCCTGAACGGAATGCACGATCCACAAGACGAACTTGGACTGCGCAACTTGCCACTGCGAACTCAGCACGAACGTCAATTGTCGTATGGACGATACTCCAACTTTACGTTGTAGCATGTAGCACAGCATCAAGAACGAGACCAGCTCAAGAAACGAGTACGTCATCACGCTCAGCAAGTTGCGCTGCAACGTGGCGTCGTCAACTCCGCGGAGTTGCGAGTAGTAGACTTTGTTCGGAAGACGGTACACAATCGACAGATAAATACCTGAGCCATACAAGAAACCAAGTCAATGCACAGTTACCAAAGTACGAATACGACACGCATCAACTTACAGTACACCATCGGAATCATCACCTCAGTGAGTTCGACCAGCACGAGGAACTCTGCGATGTGAAGAACCTGCAGCGCGCACTGCAGATACCGCAAGCGTTCCGATTTACTCATCTCATCCACGATTTCCTTCGCGTAGCTGTTGGTGGGCGGGTCTCCTGAAACTCCGCCGAATTTCCTCTTGCTGTGCTCTGATGTCTCGTGGTCCAGCTTGGTAGCGTGAAAAGTATCCGGTTCTTTAACACGCATCAAGTGTCCAAGTTTTGTGTTCCACGAGTTTTCAAACGATTCGACAGACAAATTGTTGTTTACGGACCCGACAACAGCACTGTCGGGGTGCACGGAGTTGAAGCTGCGCTTCCGGATGTGCGAAGAGAAACGAATCCCTGAGCTCTCTAAGATTGAGCCATCTTTCTCCCAAATGAGCATCGCTAGAGTCAACAAGTTGGGGGAGTCTCCGCTAGGCGCAGGGTTGTCGTGCGACGGGGAGAGCACGAGCCGTTCGTTCACACTTCGCAGCACGCCATTCATTTTTTTCATAATGTGACCAATGTCTCGCAATGACAGCGTCGCCTCCAGAAAATCCATCACCATGAACAGCACCGTTGTGTATGTGGAGGTCGACCGCTGCATGCACCAGGAAATGAAGAGTGCGTGGAAGATCTCGGCGTTGAGAATCACCAACTCGGGTTTGAAGTCGTCCATGTCCCGAAAGAGGAAGCCGATCCAGTTTTTGATGAGGATTTTGAGCACAGGGAGCATGAAGGCAAACGCCATTTGGGACGACGAGCTCAGGTGCACAAAGATGAAATTGTACGCTGGGTAGACGTAGGACATGGCAACTTGCACCGTCACCACGAGCACGTACATGACCAATCGATTTCGTTCGACCGCGTTTTCCATCAAGAACTTTCCCCAAAACACAACGATGCAGACAACTAAAAAGAAGCAGCACGCTGGCGATCCGCACGCTATCGTGAACGGGAGTGGGAATCCAACGGCGCTCGAGATCCCGTACGTCACGACGGCAGTTCCTGCGGCTGTAAAGAGCGACGAACCCCACAGTTGAGCATCCGTCATCGGGAGTCGCGGAGCAAAGTGCCGGCCTTGCTCCAGCACCGCGAACGCGATCAAAAACACGACGAGGAAGCCTCGAATCCAGAACATCTGGCTGTGCGGGAGGCCGAGCCGCCAGTCTGCAAGAGGAATAACTTCCGTGACGACGACGGACAGCAAGCACGGCAGCGGCGTGAGGACCATCGTCGCCACGACGTGCAGAGTATTCGTGTGCCGACTGTACTGGTCCAGTTGATACAGACGCTCAATGGAGTATTTGCCCTGCAGCTCAACCTGCACGGACTGCAACGCATTCATCGCCTTGCTCATGCATCGTTTGGCCGCACTCATACCCGACTCCGAGAACAAGTTAAACAACAGGACCGAAAGGGTCGTACACGTTACTTACCACAAATACTTTCATCAAGCGCTCGGCTCCAGTATTAGAAGACAAGGCCGTAAACTATCTGCTGACAACTCCACCATTTGCGTTCTGATGAAGAGGCACACTTCAACGCAGTTAGCCAATCACTTGCCGTTCAACTTTTGTCACAATGACAAAAGTTGATCGTTTACAAAAGACAAGTCAATGATAACTGGTTCTCAGTTTGACAAACAAAAATGGCAAAGGCGACGACGGCGCAGCAGGCGAGCGACGCGCGCGACGTGCCGCTGGAGGAGCGACTGCGCCAGAAGACGCAGGGCTTCGCCACGCACAAGCAGGCGGAGGCGGCACCCAGCGCCGGCCCCGCGCGCCGCGCCAACAAGAACCAGCCGCTGGAGCTCGGCTCCAAGCGCGCCGTGGGCCGCTTCCGGCAGGTGGTGGAAGTGAAGAAGCGTCGCGTGCTGGACCCGCGCTTCGAGGCGCAGAGCGGGCGGCTGAACGAGGATCTGTTCAACAAGAGCTACGCGTTCCTGGACGAGTACAAGCAGAGCGAGCTGCAGGCGCTCAAGCAGCAGCTGCGGAAGACCAAGAGCGCCGCGAAGAAGGAGGAGCTTAAAGTCAGTACATGGCGGGGAACAAGATGCGACTGTGGGGAAAAAGAGTACTGATTTTATGACTAATGTACTGCATTGTGTTATGATTTCCAGCACGAGATCGCGCTGCGGCGGCAGGAGATGACGGAGAAGAAGAAGCAGGAGACCATCAAGAGCGCGCTGACGAAGAGGAAGCGCGAGGAGCGCGAGGCCGTGGCCAGCGGGAAAGGAGCTTTCTACCTCAAGGTTTGTTGCTGGTTGGAGGTGCTGGTTTCTATGGGGGGGAAAGGTGGCTGACTATTTTGTGTGTGTGTGTGTGTGTGTGCTGTTTGTTACTGCTGCAGCGGAAGGACAAGAAGAAAGTGGAACTGCAGGCCAAGTTCCACGACCTGCAGGAGACCGGCAGGCTGTCCAAGTTCATGGCCAAGAAGCGCAAGAAAAACGCCAACAAGGACCACAGATGGCTGCCCACGCAGCGGAAATAGGCCTAGGGTCCTACGTCAGCGAACTTGCCTACTTCATTTGGTCGCACAGTGGTGGGGTCTTTTGTGCTGCAGTGGTGGCTTGGGTTCTCTCACCCGATTGCGTCTTACCGATGTTGTCTTTTGCTTACAGTACCAACTGACTAATAGACAGCTTCTGCTCGTTTTTGCTTCCGTTGTTGACCCTTGATTCATCAGCCGCTGGGACTCTACTGGTTTTGCTAAATACAGCCAAGACAAGTTCTGTCTTGGGACATTCAAGCTATTTACAGTGGCGAGGTTGCTCAGTGTGACGAGCGTGTCGACTTTTTTTTACTTTTGATGTCTGCTTGGTAGCAAACTCCAGCTCCAACTAGTTCGTGCGGACCTGCAGCTAGGGCAATGTCGACTAGGCTCCTGCACCGGCCAAGCGCGAAGCAGCTACTTCCAGGTCTACCCAATGAGTCGAAGGATGCTAGCGACACCAAGCCCGTTATGGTGAGGTCGGGGAGCATTTCCCCCACGGAAAGGCGATTGTCGCGTGGAGTCTCTGGATACCTTTCTCGTCGAAAGTCTCGACCCAACAGTGGTGGTTCGAATCGTCGAGCCTCCAATGTATCCCTCAAGTCCGTGACCGAGCTGGAAGAGGAGGAGAAGCCTTCTTCACCAACGGTATTACGCCTGAGAGCTTTGGCCCACGCTGTGCGCGCCAGACATTCACTCGGCATCCAGAAACCAGCTCAGAGGAAATATCTACTGCAAGCCAGCGAGGCCGGTACGGACGAGACCGACGTGGGCGTCGATCTACTCATGGCAGGCATCCAGACAAAACTCAAGGAAGACGCTGCTAGCGGGTACCCCAGCAAGAGCAGAATCGCCAGCAACAACCACGACAGCGGTGCTGACCACCGCAACCCCCCACACATAGGGTCAAAGAGCAAGGTGCGCTTTTCGGAGGTCGAGCCATCCACGGAGAACGCCACAGCACCCGCATCGTCACCCTCCAACAGGAAATCATCACTGAGGTCGTCCTTCAAAAGTACCACACTGAAACGCGGGAGTATCTCCAAGCCACCCGCTATCCAACGTGTGAATACTATCCGCGGGGATCTCAATGCCTTCATGACTCCGTACGAGCCCAACCCTCGTGAAGCTGTCGTGAATCTGGACCACACTCAAAACATGGGCGCTCGAATAACCTGCGCTCACTCGCTCTACAAGCTTTCGTGCCAGGTTGGCAGCGAGCTGGCCATCATTAGCGGCGGCGCCATTGCGCAGATTGCCGACTTCAGTGACGTGGAAGATTCCAAGCTGCTTCGCTACTCGGCTGCGATTCTCGCCAACGTTACGACGGACGTGTCGGTGCTGGAAGACTTTGCGTCCAACGACGGCGTGTCGGCGCTGCTTGAGCTGAGCTGGACACCGCTGATGGACGTGAAAGTCGCGTGCACAACTGCACTCTGTCGATTGTCGCAAAGCAGAGCTCGCGCGGCGGTGCTGGTTCGTAGTCGTGCGATCACAGAGCTCATGTCGATGCTCACAGTCCCGCATGTGCCTCTCCAGCAACTGGTGGTGAGCTGCATTGTCAATCTCGTTTTCTACGGGCACGCATTCCCAGACCGCGTGTTCGTGGGAGACCCGCAAGCGGTGCAAAGCCCGCTTGGGCTCATGAACGTCGTTAGTCAGATGTCGGCGTCGCCGTCCACAACTCAATTCGCGGTCGAGGCGCTGTTTAATTTGTCGCTGTACCGCTCCAGTTGCTTCGGAGTGCTGCGGGGTGGCGGAGCTGAAACCTTGCTCACGTTGGTCAGCCAGCTCTGCAAATTGGTCGATGGAAATGGTGGTGGGGGGTCTAGCTCGCGATACTTTCTCGGTCTTGGTGCACAAGCCCCCGCTTGGACTGCCGACATGAGCATTTGCATAAAGCTTTTGCGCTTGGCGGCCGATACGCTAGCCAACTTTTCAGCCTTTGTCGAGTTCCACAGTATGATGGGGCCTCACGGGTTGAAGGCGTTGGGGTTGATGCTGTCTGGGGCGTTGCGTGACGTGGGTACTTTGAATTCGAGCGTCACAACAGAGGAGAGGTTTCGGTGCACAAGTATGTCCTGTTCGCGAGCGCTGGCCAATTTCTCCAGCAACACCGACCTTCGGCGACAAAACTTCCCCCAGGAGTTGATCCAGCTAGCCACGAAGCTCGCTCTGATGGACCACCAACGCTATGCGGGGAGTGCAAGAGACGCTCGAACGCTGATGCGAAATGCAGTTCGTACACTCAGCAATTTGAGCTTCGAAAGCTCGTGCAGGTCGGCGTTCGTGGAGATCCCTCAACTCCTCATGATGCTGCACGCGATCACGGTGTTGCCGCCCATATCGGCCGACGAAACCGAGGACTGCATTCCACCCGAGGAACAGCAAATTCGGCAGCGAGAGCAGCAGCAGGAAGCGAGCGAGCCGTCAATGACAGCAACGCTTGAGTATTCTGCGCATGGCGGGCTTCTTGAGCTTGGTGCGTTATCAGCGCCACCTCCGATCTGGTATCTGCGATCGTCACATGCGTCGGCGTTTCCTTGGACTACAGAAATGTCGGAGGATACGAAAGAGGACGCGCTCATCGCACTGCTCAACTTCGCGCAACAAGCGACGTACGCGAACGAGCTGCTTCGAACTCTGGACGGGAAACTTCTGGCAGCAGCAGCCGAGGACATTGGCCACTCACGGAGACTCCGGTACATCTACTCGTCCGTGCTGGGCAACCTGCTTTTCGACAGCTACCTGCAGCAGCTCGTGTATGGCGACCAAGTGGTTCGCGCTCTCGTGAGCGGGTTTAATTTCTTCGAGGCATCAGCAGCGTCTTGCAATGACGGGAAGAGCGACAATGGTGCGACGAATTTGGTCATGGCCGGCATTTCTGCTCCTTTAAACTCCGAGAAAGCGCAGTTCCAGGCGCTGAATTTGGCGTTTGACGATGACCAAGAGCGGTTCTTGGCCTCTATCTTCCTTATCGCCAGCGAGTTGATGGACATGGCGAACATCGAGTTGGTGGTGGCACTCGTGCTGCCTGCTATGCGAACGTACATGGAGCTGGCCACGTTAATCCCGTCGAACGCACCGCCCTCGCATCCAATGCGTTCGCAGTTGCAGCGCCAACTACCGATAACATGCTATGCGTCGGCAGCGCTGTTTGCACTGACACGAGCTGCCACTCAGCGTCGTGACAGTCAGAAGCACCTTACGCACTCCGACGAGGCCGAAGCGATGCTGATCTCGGTTTGTGCACTGCCGTCAGGGTCTGGAAGCAGCGGAGCTACCGGTAGCACTGGGGCTTCATCTTCTTCCAGGGGGGGCATCACGCAAGCTTTTTGCGCTGCTACGCTTTACCACTTGTGTGCTTCCACTTCGGTGAACCAGCGAGTCATTCAGGGGCTTATCAACTGCTGCAACGCCAACGAGGAATCCCAATCGGTGCTGGCGTGCTCCGCTGCGTTTGCCATCATCTCGTTCACGGCTGAAGGCTGCCAGCAGCTTGTGCAGTGCAAGCACTTGGCACGCGCGCTGAACCGGCTCGGACGCACGAGCCAGGTGGAGTGCCAGCAGTATGCGGCGATCGCGGCCTGCAACGTCTCCACCGTGGCGTGCGTTTGGTCCTCCGCCGAGCTCAAGGACTTTATCGTGGTGGCGCTCCTGCGTGCGAACTCGATCCAGGCCAAGCAGATCCATGCCAAGACGCTGTCCAACCTGCTCTCGCACGGGGCGTCGAGACCCAAGGTAGTCGAAGACGGCGTGCTGTACGCACTCATGAAGCTGTCGCAAGTCATGATGTCGGGTACGACCGCAGCGACCACAAGTACGGGGGATCGTCGAGCCTCTGCAGCGATAGACGCCGGGGCGCTGTTTGCAGCATCTGCGGACGAAGTCTTCAGCATTGGCTTGCGGGCGCTCTTCAACCTGTCCTGCGACCAACAGTACCACCACAAACTCCTCTCGAACGGAGTCATGACGTACCTCTCGGCTGCAGTAGAGTGCAAGCAACCAGGAGGAACCTCTGCCAATGGTGGCAGTGTGAGCGCTGACTGGAAGGCGCCGTCGTCCAGTGGAGACCCAGCCGTGACGGCGTTCCTCTTCGGGCGAGGACGTCCGTCTCAAAAGCCTGCGCAGCAGCAACAACAATGCACAGCCAGCCACTTGAGCATCGAGAGCCGGCAGTTTGCGCTTGCCATCATTTGCAACTTGGCGAGCGACGAGGAGAACCACGAGGAGCTCATGAGGGCGCAGGTGACCGAGGTCATCCGCAACTACGTGGATGGAGACGTCGAGTCTCGCGCTTCCGCAGCCATGGCGCTACGCAACCTGAGCTGTCGCCAGCCGTGGGTGGAAATGCTGTGCGAGCGCAAGACGTTGCAGCTCTTGATCCTCTGTACGGAGTGTGAGCACCCCGTCGTCCGCCAGTTTGCCATTGAAGCGCTGGCCAACTGCTCGCTTGTGACGGATTCGCTCCACCTGTTTGGCGAAATGCGCGTGCCGAAGGCCGTGATAGCGCTGCTCGAAATCACAGCGAATGGTCTGCCTGCTGCTGCTGCTGCTACATCGTCGCCGGTGTCTGTGTCGTGGGAGCTGTCGAATGACCAAAGACAACCGCCATTGCTCATGAATGTGCTCGAAGAAGGCGAACCTACAGGCGCGAGCACATACATGGCAGCCCTCAAGTGTTTGCACAATATCGGTCACGATGATGTCCTTGCGTTGGCTCTGATGGAGGAGGGCGTTATCCTGCGGTTGCTGCCGCTGCTGGAGTATCGTGCGGTGGGAACGGACGTCCATG
Organism: Phytophthora pluvialis; assembly: GCA_001314425.1. Classification (NCBI taxonomy): domain Eukaryota; phylum Oomycota; class Peronosporomycetes; order Peronosporales; family Peronosporaceae; genus Phytophthora; species Phytophthora pluvialis. Next base: position 9,618 of record LGTU01000076.1, on the reverse strand, counting down.
CGTGCGAACTAGCAGCAAGTTTGACGCACACCCTCGCTGGGAAACCGAAATGTGCGGAATCGCTGCTACGGCAACGCACGGTGAGCTTGTGTGCCCTTCTGCATCGGCGCCATGCAGGGAGCAGCGTGATCGCACGCGATTGCGTTCGCATTCTGATGCTCTTGTCCACGTACCAGCACATCCAGCTGCAGTTGTGCGAGACCCAAGCAGTGCACGTGGTTGTAAGCATCTGCGCTGGTGGATCGCTGGCCAATCCGCTGGGAACTGCGAGGAGTCTGCGCCTTCGAGAGTGCGGCGCTGTGACGATTCGAAACCTCACACTGAGTGTCACGGAGCACCTCGCTCTCTTCTACGACAAGAACGACGACGGGGATGGCACACTTGCGGATGTTGGCGATGCCCACGCAGAGAAACTAGTGGGCACGCTCAAAGACCTGCACAACGGCGACGATGATGACAACAACGGAGGCGCGTACGACAGCGACTCGCGCGTGAATTTGATGCTGGAGCGCCACATGCTGCACGGGATCAAGTACTTTCAGGAGGAGATCGTGTCGGGCCAAGCTAGTGACCGGATTCTGCTGGAAGCGAGTGCCGCGATCGCCAATCTGAGCACCGTCCAAGTGTTCCGCGTCGCGATGGTGCGGCTGGGCGTGATCCCGACGTTGCTGCAGCTCATGGCCCAGCCGAAGCCCAAAGCCCAGCGGATGACGCTCTTAACGCCGCTTCCGACGTCCCCAGTGCGACTTCGAGCCTCGTACCGCAGCACTTTGTTGGGACGAATCTGCGCTGCTACGCTGCATCGGCTAGTGGTTGAGGAAGGAGCCGCGGTCGACTCACGCAGCCAGCTCGTCCCCAACTTGCTCACGGTACTACGGCAGACGGACGAGGAGCTGCAGCAAGTGCGCTACGAGTGTGAGAAGATATCGATCTTCAGCTCCAACACGATCGGAGACGTCCTGGTCGGCGTCACGCCCCCATCCACGCACGGCGTGCGGCGGTTTACGCTCGTGCAGACGCACACGCTCGTGCTTCCTCGACCTGGTGACGAGTTGCAGCAAGGATCGGCCAGCGCAGAGGACGAAGCCGAGCGCGCGTCGCTAGCGTCGCCGTCCGCTGAAGGACGGCGGGTGCTCGGCGGCAGCTGTGCGACGCCCTGTGTCCGGCAGACGTACCGAGAGCAGAAGTGGATGGTGTACGTGCTCAAGACCATCCTGTCATCGCAGTCCATGATCCCGCAGCTGGAGAAGAAGCAGATGCGCGTGCTGGGGCTCCCCAAGCTCTGCGCCCAGGACCTCGCTCCCAGCGCGATCGCGCCGCCGCCCGGCGCCCAAGCCCCGCCCAGCGGAAACAGCAGCAGTCGGAGCACCAACTCGGGGCCACTGAACGACGCCGACACGTTTGGCGACGGGTCAACGGGCGGCGGGTACCTGCTCCCCGTCGACATGGAGAAGTACGTCGTCCGGCGCTCCGGCGGCTCCGAGGAGATTGTGTCCGCGTCCGTGGCGGCGTCTTCGCGACCCAAGAGCGCCAGCGCAGTGACCGCCAGGCCCGTCGCCTCGGGCGCGAACAACAGGAGCAGCAGCGCGAGCCCGAGGCGCGCGCCGGCGGAACGGGACGCAGCCGCCATCGATCCGCAGGGCCACGTGCGCAAGTTTAACCGGCAGATGCGGCTCCTGAGGCGCAACGACCGGCGCGACAGCAGCCTGCCGCCGGTGTAGGAGGTCGACGTTGAAGCTGTCCGTCACACGTCGCACATGACGTCGCGAACGAAAGTCCGAAAAAACAAATCGCACTTATTCGCATGTACACAAATAAAAAAAGGCAGGTGATATTGCCCATGTTTTCTAAACGGGTTAGGGGAACCAAACACTTGAGTTAGTTATGCTTTACCTTATTCGTACTTTAATCAATATATAAGGTAAATACTGGAGGACGGATGGCATGGGCTTCAACCATACCGCCATGCTACGCGCTCCGCGCGGTCCCAAGGAACCCTGGCGGCTCGCTGCGCTCGCTGATGACAGAACCCTAAGCCCGCTGCGGCTCGCAAGCATCGCCTCCGCTTGATATAAACCGCAGGTATTGGACCCCCAGCCTGCTTTCACCCTCCTTCAAAAACATGGGCGCGAAATTTACCGATAAAAAAATCAGTCTAATCTCCTCAATTTTAGTCCTCCCTCCTCTACCATGGCCACCAGCGCCGGCACGCGGGCGCCGCAGTCGGGCGTCGTCAGCAGCCGCACCATCCCGACCATGCAGCGCGCGCGCAGCAGCGGCGGCCAGGAGAACGCCGCGCTCCTGGCCAACGGCAGCAGCGACGCCGTCTCCAGCAGCCGCGCCGCCGCGCGCCGCCTGCGCCGCCAGTACGCGCAGCAGCCCATCGCGCAGCTCGAGCACCACTACCACCGCCAGCACCAGCGGCCGTCGCCGCCGCAGCAGCAGCAGACAGGCGGGCTCTCGGACGGCCCGCCGCGCCTCGTGCCGTCCCACGCCTCGTCGTCCTCGCTGCGCGCGTCGACGTCGCGGCTGACGGAGCTGCGGCGCGGCGAGACCGGCGCCGGCAAGGCCGCGCTCAGTCGCAGCCACGGGGCGCTGGGCCTCCCCGTGTTCTGCAACAGCCGGACGGCCAAAGTGAGCGCCCATGCGAGCGTCGACGGCTTCTCGCCCAGCTCCAGCGGACACAGTGAGAGCGGCAACGCCGTGCAGAGCACGCCGTACGAGCAGTGGAGACGCCTGCGACGCGCGCGCACGGCCAGCGGCAACAGCTGCGCCAGCACCAGCAGCACCAGCAGCTTCGCGTCCTACGTGGTGAACCCCAAGACGGGGCGACACGACTTTGGACTGGGCAGTGACGACGAAGAGGAGGAGGAGGAGGAGGAAGAAGACAATGCCATGGATGTTGAGGAGGAGGCGCAGGAGGACGACAGACTGGAAGGTCTCCCGTCGGTGCTGCAGCATATCGTCGCGCCGTCGCTGCCCCCGCCGCCGTATCCTGTGGACCCGTACCACTTTTACTGCCAGTCCAAGCGGACGAATACAGGCGCGGGCTCGGCCACGGCGGACGTGACGTCGACCCTGGCGGCGCTGTTCGCGGACTGCGGCATCGAAGCCATCTTCCACCCGCTGAAATGCAAGTTCAAGTGCCTCAAGTACGTGCACTACAGCCACGTCGAGTTCGTCGTGCGGGTCTATGCGCACCAGCGGACGCTGCTCGTGGAATTCCAGCGCCGCAGCGGCAGCGTGCTGCTCTGGGACGGACTCTATCGCATCCTGCACCAGAAGCTGACGCCAGTTATTGATGCCACGGCGCTCCCGTGTTCGCAGAGCAGCGGCCAAAAGCGTGTAGCGAGGGATAGAGCGGCCTCGGGTTCAGGTGATCACGCGCAGGGCTCGAACCAGCATTCTCATTCGACGCAGACTCATTCTTCAGACCGCGATGGGCTCGGAACGCAGATTTGGCGGACGTTGTCACTTAAGAAACCGACGCCCAGCTCGGGCGTCGAGGCGATGAAGATCATGCTCACGTCTCGGTACCTGGACGCAATGCGAGAAGGATGCGCCGGCCTGGCAGAGCTCACGGAAGACGTGCAGAACTCCTGCCTGGTCGCCCAGGCCGACCTGGTGACGCCATTGGTTCAAGCGGCTGAAAGTACGGACCTCAGCATGTCGCGGTGTGCCGTCGGGGCGCTGGCTAACATTGCTCGCGCCGTACCGCGGTTCCCAACGAGTGAGTTGGCGCTGGCTCGGCGGACGGCGCAGCAGCTTCGGCTCCACGCCACGCCGGTCGTGCTGGCACAGCTCGAGCACGCAAGTGAGCGGTCCCTCTTTTCGATTGAACTCCTCCGCGAATGTGCCCGAGCACTTGGCGCATTTGCCAGACTGGCGTCGGAGGTGGACCCGCGGGTTCTTGCTGCCGCCAGAGTAAACGATGAACGGTGTGTGCACGTTCTTCGCTTGCACGCGAAACACCGTGACGCGCAGCTGGCCTCGTATTGCCGTGCTGCGTTGGAGCAGTTGTGTCTGAACGTGTAGCAACTTCTCGCCCATGTAGCATAGCAAACGAATATCCTTGCGTACCAGGTCGTTGCATTCATCGTCGGATCGATTGATTGATGGACGATGGATAGACAGAAAGTGACTCCAAGCAGAAAACAACAAGAGTTTGACAATTCGCAGCGCTCTCAGTCCAGAATTTGCAGCGTTCGGGGAGAAGAAGAAAAAAGCCATGAGAAAATATTTCCGGTTGGTGAGCGGAGCGGCTCGCACCCCGGTGCAGGGTTTCGAGCTGCAGTACGTGGATCTAAGCGACGAGACTACGAAGCTGGAGGTTGGCGGGTTTCGCCAAGCAGTGGTCAAGAAAGTCTTGGATGCACTTCCAGAGGGCTTCCGCGCTTCAGCCCTCAAAGTGCTCACGGACGAGAACGCTCGGCCTTTGGACGGAGATGCGTCGATTGCGTCGTATGGCACGTCAGCGCAGGCTGCGCTCATTGTGGTTGTGCTGAAAGTCTGGTTCAAGTTGGTGTACGCCGGCACGGGTGCTGTGTTCGCGGACACTCGACTGTCTGCGGTCGTTCTCGTCCAAGAAAACACCGTTAAGCATCTGCAGGATGCGTTTTTCGATGCTTTTCGCACGCCTCTAAGAGGGTTGGCAGCGAGTCAACTGCGCGTGTACGAGAACACTGAATTTGTCATGCGAAGGCCTTTAAAGGAGGGAGCTACACTTGGAGCGTTTGGCAGAACAGAGGAGACCGCGCTGATCGTGGCCGTGCCACGGCGCCAAACATTTGGCGCACCAGAACCGACGAGTATCAAATTCAGGCTGGAGAAGGATGAGCGCGAAGACAATAACTCGGAGCTGCAGCGTTACCAGCAACAGGGCCGACTCATCCAGGCGAGTCGCAAAGACTACTGCAATGAAATCCTGGACAAGATCGACGAGATTTATCGCGAAAACCTCCGACTGCTTCCGTTCATTTGTGTGGAAGGATCGTCGGGCATGGGGAAAACGCAGTTGGCATTTGCGCTGGGAAGTCGACGACCTTCGTTTTATTGGCCCGGCATTTCGCTTGGGTTCGGTTTTACTGGAACTTTTTAACGAGCTCTTCCGCATTTCGTGACTGTGTGACGAGAGATACCACAGAGGCAAAGGAGGAGGACACGTTCTGTAACTTGTCCTCGTTGTATCGTTCTGACAAGTTGTGGACGTATGGATTTATTCGCGCCCTGCTTCAGTATTGCAGCTCGGACGAGCACCAGCAGGCTCGACAGATGATTGAGTTTGAAGACCAGCCAACGGTTCACGTGGAAAAGTGCGGCCTCGCCGCCGTTGAAGAGATGAAGAAGCAGAACAAAATAATGCCCTTCTTCATTCTGGATGAGATGAGTCCCAGCGCTTGCGGGGGTGCAAATGTGGCGGCTTTCGAGCTCAACGTGTTTCGTGCCTGTGGTCTGCTGGTGATCGCCATGGGCACAGACGCCGAGATGAACAATTTATACCCCCCTAGCCGTACAGGCTCGTACGCATAAAATTTCAAATGGGAGTCGGTCGTCTCGCGATTCCCGAGCTTCCAGCTCATGCTACAAGCGGAAAGCGAACAAGAAGTTTGGCCGAAAGTTGTGGAGTGCTATCCTGTCGTACAAGACATTGTGGAGCACTCGCGTGGGAGGTTTGGGCGATACTTTGTGGAAGCAATTGTGGCGTGCTTTAAGCGAGAGAGCAACGTGGAGCTCTGCGATTTACTAGACGAAGCATTTGCTCAGGTCGACCTGAGAACTCACAAGGGCAAAGGTTTTATGCGCTCGTTGGACGGACGGTCCGCTCAGTTAAAGGCAATCTCGTTTACCAGCGTGGTGGGCAGTGTGGGTGAGTCAGCATTGAAAAAGCTTCGATGTGAAGTGGAGACATCCGGCATGCATAAGCATTTCGCCAACTTGGTCGATGAGAAGCTGACGGATGTGGACTTGTGCCATTCATTAGTCGTAGCCGAGGGAGGTTGGACGCCGAAATGTGGCTTTCCGCCGGTCGAGAAGGACTTGCTGTTGTATCTCGCGATACTGGGTGGGAAAATGTACTCGAGCTACTACACCTACGGATATTCGAGGGTGTTCTCAACCAAGTGCGTCTTCTCGCAAACCAATGCGCTTCCTGTCAACGACAACAGACGAGCTAAAGCGCAAGACTACCAAACGTTTGAGAATTTGGTGGCTCATGCGATTTTCAGCGCATCTCGACGCATTGGAGTGCGAGGAATCCCGTTCCACGACTTTTTCGTGTGCTTTCTGGGTGAATTTCAAGAAGAAAAAAGGGATGAAGATGAGCTTGCGTGAAGCTGACTCCGGCAAATTGATCCTTGCTAGTGATTTAGTGGAAGGGTATGCGGACGCTGCCAATACGTTGTCCGACAGGACGATTCCGTTCCTGGCGCAGAGTGGCCTCAATATATTCGCGACACCAACAGTGAAGGCTGCAAGTTTAGCCATTTGGTTCGTGTCTCCGATCGGGAGAGATCCGACGTGTACGTGCAAGATTTGGAGAACAAGAACGAGAAGGCCATGTTGGTTTGCGACTGCAAGTACTGGAACAAGGGTGTGGACTCTGATGTAATGGGACATTCTGGGCGGACTGGATGCTACGTGGCCGGACTGGAGCGTCGTGTTGGTGTTCTGCAAGGAGCTTGCGGGCGTTGGTGCACCATGGGAGGAGCAGAAACGTGTTGGCTGCGTCAAGCTGAAATTCGAAGGGGTCGATGCGGATATCCAGTGGGTGTTTCAACCTGCAGTGGGGGATCGGGACAAGTTGTTGATCGTTGTCGAGATAGGGACTGTCAGTGGCTAGTTGAACACGCGAATCCTGATGGATTCTATCAACACCATGTTGGGGAGGGACCGTTTAAGTTGCAAGTTAGGCGGTGGTGGTCGAAACTTGGAAGCTACTTGAATATTTTTTTCCGGTTGATGGAGCATCGCAGCGTAGCTGGTTGACTGTTTACCACTTGCACGTTGAATGCAATTTCGTTGTGCTTTGCCGTTGCGTCTGTGAGTAGAACAAGCTGCTTCTACTCGAAATGGAGTAGAGCACTTTCTTGCAGTCCTGACGTTCTCGAGAGCCTGCTGAGGTTAACTTTTTGTGTCTTGTGTTGGTGTGTGGTTGGTGGAGCTAGATGTGTTGCTGCCACTCGGGGGTCAGTACTGTACGAGCTCGGCGACTTCTGGTGCCAGATCAAGACGCCCGGCATGGCGATCACTTGCTCGGAGCTCTTCATGCAGCGGTTCCGCTTTACAAACCCCAGCGCTCTGAGCTCCACGGGCGGGAAGCTGTCGCCCATTATTGAAGGTAACGTGGTGATTGATTCGTCGGCCAACGTGCACCTAACAGCGAAGCTGGGCCCGAACGTGACGATTGCAGGAGGCGTGACCATCGGACCGGGCGCACGAGTTGCCCACTCGATCATTCTCGAGGGCGTGACCATCAAGGATCACGCTTGCGCNTCATCGGGTGGAACTCGATCATCGGCCAGTGGGCGCGCGTCGAAGGCCAGCCGCCCAACGCGTCGTAGATCCAGGTGCACCCGGCGGAGACGGCGCTGGTGCGCGGCGTCACCATCTTCGGCGTGTCGGTGGTGGCCAACCCGGAGGTGATTATCCGCAACTGCATCGTGCTGCCACACAAGACGCTCACGCAGAGCTACCACGATGAAATCCTATTGTAAGAAGCTCCTTGTTGGCTCCGCTCTTTTCAACCGTGTTGCGTTAATCTATCAAGATTTTGGTTAGTGAATTGGGTGCCTTCCAAAACCGGTAAATAGTCCCGCTGTCGAACGATTGCCTTAATCACCGGGTGCTCAGTTCGCTGTGAAAATAAATCATAAAGCTGCCAGCACTTGCTCTTCGGTGTTCGTGGCAATATGGTCCGGGATATAAGGCCTTAGTTTCGGAAACAGTGACTGTCTTAACAAAGCTTCCACCGAGTCTGGCATCGCCGCTGATGAGACAGATCTCTCAAAGTTTGAGTCAAACGGGGGTAATCCCAGGGCCCCGAAAAGAAAAGATCTTTCAATAAATAACGGAAATTCCCGAATAATACAGTAACCAGTACCCGAATAGTACCCTCTCGGAGTAACCCCATCGTAACCCTAGAGTAACCTCATGTAGCCCTGACTGTAATAGCCACTCTAGCAACCAACCATATCGCCAGAGGCTACCTCGCTCACCAACTATGTTCCAGCCAACCACTCTATCAGTCTGCATACCTATTCGAGCCCCCCGAACTTCCTAATTCGGCAAAATGCCAACAAGAATCCCCTTCAGCATCTGACGCAAGCAAGAGGTCCTTCGGTAGATCGAACGAGAAGGCGATGACGTTCCTACGCGAGCCATCAAGCACTTCAGTGCGAGGGGCTGGAAGCTAGATAGCGGCAGCGTGCGCCGGTGGTGGTGTGACCGTGAAAAACTGCTAGCTGCTGACCCGGCCAGCAGACGTGTTGCAGGAGGCGGTCGGCGTCCTCTTTCCGGCGCAATGGAAGAGGCGCTCTAAGATGAGGTCGTGGCGAAGAGGCTCAAGAAGGAGAAGGTTACACGTGCGTGGATTGGCCACATGGCCAGGGTGATTTTCTCCTGTCAGCAGATCAGCAGCATGGTCCCTAGTGGCTTCACGGCCTCCCCGCACTGGATCACAGGATTTATGCGCCATCACGGGCTGTCCCTCCGGCATCGCACCAATCTCACAACGCTCAGTGATGACAAGCTAATGGATCGCGCCGTTTCGTACATGACGTTCCTGCAAAGTGCAAAGCCCGCCATGAACCTACACTGCACGATACTGATGGATGAGACGGCCGTCTTTTTCGAAGACGCCCGTAATCAGACCGTGGACATCATCGGTAGTTGCCACGTTGGGGTCCGCTCTACAGGGGTTTCGTTGATGCGGATTACGGCGGTACTGGCAGTGTCAGCAGCGGGCAAAAATCTCCCACCTCTTCTGGTATGGAAGGGAAAAGCTTCGCCATCGTTTGACAAAGTTGACGGCGTTTATGCGGCCTACCAGCCTCGCGCGTGGGTTGACAGCCAGCTGCTGAAACGCTGGATCGATCTCGCCTTCCCGTTGGTAGATACAAGCGAAGGGAAGCACCTTGTTTGGGACTCCATGCGCGCTCATCTTCAAGGAGGTGAATGCTAAGTGCGCTGCTCGCAACGTGAGCATGTGTGTCATTCCTGGGGGGCTCACGCCATACCTGCAAGCGGGCGACATCGGCATCTACAATACGTTCAAGGACTTGTTGTACCTGGAGATCAACGCGTGGAAGGAGAGCGACAAGGTCGAGTACACGCGGTTCGGCAACCCTCGCATGCCGTCTGTAGGAGTTGTCTGTGGGTGGGCCATGAAGGCGTGGTGCGACACTGACTGCGATACGGTGGACAATTCAGTCGCTGCTGCAGGTTTTGCTGATCACTGCATGGACTGGCATACTGCGCGACACGACGTGTACGGACAGCGGTTTCGTGAGAAGTGGGAGGTGTGGTATTGCAGAACACACAAAGCCGTCAGATGTGGATCCAAACAACAAACACAACAATCGCCGAGTTAGTCGGCGCTTGTTGGCCTGTGCTGAGTTGCCT